>SJJU01001783.1:0-67503 GCA_012932125.1 Conopomorpha cramerella | reverse complement strand
CAAAAGTTGTATAGCATTATTATTGCAAAAAAAAGCATTTTATTACCATCCCGCTTGATGTTAACCCTTTATCAGGCAAAGGGACTATATAGAGATACCACTCTATTTTGAACGCGGGACCGTTGAATTAAAATACATTTGAAAATAAAAAATAAATAAAAACAACAGCCCTGGTAAAGGATTTAGATCTAATCTACGGTGAAGTATGCCTGTATATTAAAGGGCATAAACACGGGGCAAAACTAGTATTATTTTAAATATACTAAAATGTACAAACTATTATTACCAAACAAAACTAACACAAAACAAAGTCTTAGAAAATATGTCCTTATAAATCACACCCATAAATACCATCAGAAAACTTTCACGTTAACGTTTCAATAATGGTGCAACACAATTTCCTAATCAAACTATCTGCCCATCAATCTGTCATTCCATTACTAAAAACCATCTAAAAACGATTGTTAGCCCGCCCTAGGGCTGATGCAGGGCGGCGTCGGTCATTGTAAACGTACATTTTTTACCTTGAACCACGAAACAGAAGAAATATTTTATATCCCAGGGTTAAACTGTCAGTTTGTGCCTAAGTTACGACCATAGCCGGCAGCTATTCTAATTTCAAATCTAATACGAGTTCTAATTTTGAATTACGCGCCTCGGCGGGCTAACGGAAATGTAATGGTGTGCTTACTTCACGCTAGTTTGAAATATTTTGTTGTCAGGTAATGGTATCGCATCCGGTTGCGTGTACATTAAGGGGTGCAGGGAATAAATTAATATGACACAAAACAATGTGTCCGAACATTTAACCCGATTTATTTTTATTAAAGAAACGCGCACCAAAATTAAGTAGGTATAAGTATTAAACGTTTATACCGGGTAATACAGAGCGAAATAAATGAAAGATAAGTTTTCTGCTTACCTGTGTTGTTTGAATACTTATCTTTGATTAAATTGACGCTGTAAGAAACGGTAAAAAATCAAGAGACAAACGAAAGATATATGAGTCATAGGTCACTTTTAGCCTGAGCATGAGGTTTCGATGGTCGTTAAAGTGGTATTTTACCCCGTGTATTGCAAGAAATACTTTTGGTAAATACTAACCTACCTACCTACCTTTTTTACGTCCCGGGCCAGGGTAGGTATGTACTACACCTATAATATGGTATTTATTTAATGAAAAAATTGTTTTCAATACCCATTCAAAATGTCATCTCCCATGGCAAAAATTTCTCCATTTTGTATGGAGATGAAAAAAAAGTTTTGCGTTTCCCCGCATTGTCTCCATAGTAAAAGTTATTCACATTGATTAGGCCAATAACGTTTCTAAAATCATTGCTCGGGGTCCTTTTACACTCTGTATTCTAAAAACAAACGGACCTTACTGATATTTCAGTGACACAGGAAGTGTTATCCACTAGACCACTTTCTTAATCCGTACCTACTACATGTCTATTTAGAAACCGTTCGATTCGTCATTAACTCGTCAGTAACATTTAAAAGCCAAGGCGTTTTAAGTCGTATAACCTTGAAGAATAAGAGAGCTTCTCGAAAGAAAAAGTCTCCGCCAAATATATTATGTACATTCATGATCACACCCCGAGGTCATAACACAATCGGTCACGGCGCGTTTTGTATTCCAAAAATGGCATCCCAACACTATAGCGGACATACAACCAGAAACGATTGAAGAGTTATTTGTTTTCTCGTCAACAGTGAAGACGTGTCCCCGAAAGTGTTAGTAATGCGTTCCTGCGCAGTCAACAATAGGCGAATAACGGTTCATATAGACATTGAAACTACGCTTTTACCTGTTAAAAATATCAGCATAAAAAGTTTATTGTCTCCTTTGTTTAGTATTTGTTACTTTCCTTCACTTTATTTATGAATAACAAGAAACTCGGACACTTAGCTCGGCGTTTAATTATCTTTACTAGGTACTAATAAAATTATACTGATGTGTTTGTTTGTAGTGCTTTTTTTAGAGCGGCGGCGGAGTGCGGCAAACCGCAGGGTTTGGTGCTACACACAATACTACTGGGTATTAAAATACCAAATAAATAATAAAAATTAAATATCCTGGGGAACTTCCACACACGGTCACTTGACACCCTAACTAGGATATCCTGTACTACTGGGTGACCAGAGACTGATATAGGTACTTAATTACATAAAAGCTTTTCTATGGATGCCTTTTTATCACTTTTTGCTCTAACTCGTATATACAATACTAGCTACTACTACTACTACTTACTGCAAGTATACATCTAATATACAAAAAGTCCATGTCACAATGTTAGTTACTGTACTACTCCGAAACGGCTTTAACTATTATTACCAAATTTTATATTCGTATTCAGTAGGTCTGAGAATCGGCTACTATCTATATTTTATGCATCTACCAGTTGTATTTCTCCCAATACACGGGGTACAAAGGTAACTTATTATGGTAAAACAAATGTTTGCCCGGATAGTATTACATAATTATAATGTAGGTGCAGAATGCCTTCCTTTCTGGTATGGTGTAGGAGCCCTCTATACATTATGTTCTGGATATCTAGTGTTATTCAAGCTATGAGCTAGCAACTTCTTATTATACCAAAAATGTGGTTGCAGGCTCCTTGTGATCTTAAGGTTCTGACCATCCCTTTTTGGGTATTATGGACATGAGTGTATCTATGTACATATGTATGGACGAAAACCACGTAACAAAGATATTGATGAGTATGAATGTGGGAGTATACAAGGGAAGAGGGAGACCAAAGAAGGTATGGATGGACTGTGTGAAAATTACATGTGCGTGAAAGGTGTAACTACAGAGATGAGGAATGACGAAAGGAAACGTGTTGCGCCGACCCCACCTAGTGTGGGTTAAGGGCAGGAAAATGATGATGAATGTATGTATGCCTTAAAAACGGCCGTCAAAAAGTCACGATTGTTAAAGACTTCATCATTTATTTCTACTCTATTCCGCAACGAATTCTGTCTCGTTTCATCGCGCAACAAAATGAAAGAGACACGACTTATCCGTCTTTGTACCAGTTCAGAATGCACTTGACCTACATTCAGCACTATTGATGTTTCTTAGCACAAAAGCTTCAAGAGTGATAAACCTTAGCTTACATAATAAATCTTCACCACTTAGCCTCCAAGATGGAAGCTTACTCTCGGTCTCAATTGTACATTGTCATGTAGTAAATAAGACATAGTTGAAACCTACATTTTAATGTCGTCACTTATTCTGTATTTTAATCCTTTATTTTTTTCAGAAAGTGGTATTGTAAAACTCATTTGAGGACATATTTGAAGAGCCAGTATAATAAGATGGTTGGGTTAAAATAACCATCCAGACAATGAAGAAAAGTTAGCATATCTCGATTGAAACGATAAAATTGTTTTAACCAAAGTTTTGAGACCAAAACTGATGTAGGAGCTCGACACACACTCGACTTTAGGAAATTAGGTGCCTAACTATACTTTAGTAGTTGCATGGCGCTGACATTGTAGCGCCAAACGATGTACATTGCTGATTTCGTTACTTTCATTTCACTGTCAAAAGGATGTACCATCACTTAATAGATGTAAGCAAGTTTGTTACAGGAAAAACGTTTTTTTTTTTATTTATTTCACTGTCGTCCGTAGGAAAACAACATCACTTTCCGCTACGATGCCAGAGCGATGCAGCTTCGAGAGTGTAGCATACTTGGCCCCCTGATCAGTTCGGTAGAAAGAATATCCTCTACAAACAACCTGCACAGATGTATTACCGGAGGTGACCAACTTCCAAACGGTTGAACTATAGCTTAAAGTAAATTAAGCTACATAAATATGAACTTGTACCAACTTAAGTTATTAATTCTCAACAGCGTACAGTGTACTTAAGAATTTGTAAGTTATAGGGCAGTTTCCTGTAACTTGCGAAACTGGGGCAAGTAAAGAATGATATACTGTGTATCTTCGGAAATAATTAATTAAAAACAACTATACAGTGTATGTATATTTCAATAACGGAACAAACAAATTATGTTGTGTTGATCACACCAAATCTTTACGCTAATTGAAAAATGTACCTTATAATGTGAAGCAAAAAACAATAAAATAATGCTACCAGATTAGTTTCTTCCATTACACAGCTTAAAAGATGGCCGACAAATCCAATACAGACTTCAACTACTTTCAAAGTTCCGTCACTTTCAAATACTTGTCCAATTTTCGCTCAGACGATAACGGTGATTGTGGGACGGACGGGAAGTTCAAGTTCTCTGAGAGACTCAATTTCATCCGTATTGATTTTGTAACTGGGCACAACTATCGCACCAAATTTATTGATTCTAGGTTGAAAATACTCTTTTAAGCCAAAGTGTATCCTTTCTGAATACCCTATTGAGTCCATTTCAGCAGTTTTCAAAGCCGACCTCTCTATACAATAAGCTCAATCAGCTGATCGTGTTTTATAAAAAAATAAATTAATTCTGAAGCGAAAGGCAGAGGCACTTGCTAAACAAATCCACGAGTGTATTTGTAATTGAAACCCACGTAATCTGTGTGAGCCGTTATAAGGTTCGGAAATCGATTTAAGATTTCCTCATGTTTCTTTATTCATCAGCTAAGTAGATTACAACCGCTAAAACAGCCGGAGCGGAATAAGCAAAATAAAAGCTTTGATACGTAGGTAAATCATTCACATAAAGTTAAATCCAGAAAGATCTAAGGTTTTCTTTTTTCTGAACCGACGTGACAATATGTACCGTCGATACTGATGTACTTTGGGTCAAGATTCTGGTCTACCTTCCTAAGTTTTAAATTCATAGCATGAATGTCTCTAATGACATTAGTGTTTTTTAAAAAAGAGTCTTTCCTTCTCTGCTTTTTTACACTTGTTGGCGGATAACTCCACCGTTTATGAACTGATTTTGGTGTCTTTTTTAAGAAGTTAAGGAAATCAGGGTTTCCCATGCCAGAGGTATTCTACCAAACTCACCTCACACATCTGCAGTTGAAAAAGCCTCCTCTCTTTCTCCATTTCCTCAGCGATCTCGGCTGGTGCCACCTCGCTCCTGATGAGGCCGGCCTCCTTAGCCAGGGACTTCTTCTCCTTCTCTATCTTCAGGTACTTGGACTCGTAGTCTTTGAACGCCTTGTCGAATGGCCTCTTGAGATCACCTTTCACGCCGCGCAAGTCGCCCTTCAGCAAACTATCCACGGGAAACATCACAATGTTGTTTATGTTCTGCATCTGTGAACAAGTGTTTTTGGCAAATTATTTTATTGGTACCGAACATACATGGCGCATATAAATAAACCTTAGCCCTAGATAGATCCAGGAACAAATTTTATTTCGTGAATTTTGCGAGATTGTATGCATCTGATCCTTAATTGATAGTTTAGTTTAAGGATATCCTTAAAGGGTCAATGAATGATAAATAGCCAACTTCGACGCCTTAGGATTGCCCTATATCGCCCAAGGACCCTTATGGCTAGTTTTGAATTACACAGTACAATTATTGTTTTGCACTAGTCTTATCTCACATGACGTTTTAATTGGTTAATGGCTCAACCTGGCGATGACGCCGCCGCGCGCGCTTTACCCATAACAGAGCCGGTGTTAATTACCCATAACACTTCAACGTCGAGGCAAAACAAAACGATTGTAACCAACATCGCGTGAAAGTAGCGAAGAATTCTTCATGATTATAAAGCTGCCATTCATGGCACAAACAATGTGTATCACATTCATTGCGAAACTACATTCCGTAGGAGTTCTTGAATCGACAATGTTCGTTGTTGCCAAATCGCAATGCACAATGAAAAGACGCTCAGCCCCGGGCGGTGGCGGCAGACAACCCCCAAACGTCCGTGATGTGAATATAATCGCACAGATTGATGTAATTTAGGCAACAGCGCGAGGGCTATTCTGAAAATATCTACCGCACCATCGCCAGTGAATTTAAACAGTATGTGAAGCCACCAGACTGTACGTACTGAACACAACAATGAAGCCCTTCAGAGCATTCTCTTTGCTTATTGAATACGCCTAATTGCTACGGTTCGGTGAAACTTCGTTGAAAGGTCAATCGATTAGAAATTATCTTTCAAGTATCCGAGACTTCTGTGACCATTACCGGCTAGAGTACAAGGGTGATAGTGTATAAAAGAGTAAATAAGCGTACATTTTCGATTACAGAAATTGAAGCGTTGAGGCTGTGGGAGCAGCGCGGTGGGAAATCGAGAAATATGTTATAATAAACGAATACCGTCAACAGTAGGCAGTTATTATTGCAACAAAAAAAAACTGCAACATCAAGACATGATCACCTCGGGATTGCATGTTGCGGTTTGAAATCGAGACAAATGGTGGCAGGAATGTTAGGAATATCTTTTTATGTTTAATATTTACATCACTGTGATGTTTAAAGTATGTCTTAAGCAACATTTATCAATTAATATAAGAAACTCCATTGAACTGAGACTAAGCTATTGATACTTTCAATCATCCCATAGCAGTTAAAAGCGATAGATATCAAGCTCATCATGTTCCTCTTCCATCGTACAAAACGGCTATCAGTAACCTACTTTACAATGCAAGATCGGTTCGATTACAAATTGTAATCTAATGGAGTGCATCTCATGAAACAATACAATCTCACGCGATGCTGACGGCCCAGCAGTGTCGTAAATCGTTCTATTACTGCCGCTTATCTTACTTTAGCAACATTAATCCAACTATTAGTAGAATTGAAGGAACGATGACTAAAAGCTTACAACTCAACTTTTGTAAAAAAAAGTTTCCTTTTTAAATATTGTAAAAAAGTCTATTTTACAGAGAGTTGATAAATACACATGTGGTATTTGTAAAATTGTCCCTTCAAGTAAACAAGGGATAAATAAACGTAACATCTAGAAAAGTAGGACTTGGTGCGAACTTGAGAGAGAAAGGCTGACATACATCAGTTTTCGTTTGTCAAGAAGCATTGAAAGTTAAACAAACACTATCGGAACGTATGCGCTCGATCCGAAATCAGGCCCATATTCAAAACAATAATGACAACTCAAATGTCACTCGGAGAGTTCAAGTCTCTTTTGTTTACCCAAACAAGATTAGAGCAGGCAGAACAAACGTTAATTAGCGTTATTTTATGCACGAAAAATTAAATAGCTTAGTTACCCAAAATAAGTGTAGTTAGTGTAAGTGTTGGTCTAGTTTTTGTAGATAAGAAAAAGACGAGTGCAAAAATAGACACAGTCCATTGATGCGATACCTTTGCTTGAGTATCATGCCAGTATACGGCCTAAGTATGTCGTAAACCGCATGTTTACAACTCGGTTGCAGTAAACACCGAGTTTCTAAATACTCAATGTAAAATTAACACTGTCCGGGACACTTAAAGCAAAAACAATAAAACATCCATCGCCTTCGGCCCCGAATGGTTTGGGAGAGATGGGCAGACAGCCGCGGGAGGCGACTTTGCACTCGAAAAGGGGGTGGGTTCCAAGTCTCCTCGCTATATACAAAGTACCTAGTTAACCCTTAGCTGCATAGTGATGTATTACATCATATAATACACCAGTATAATTTTCAGGGGATAATACATCAGTATAATTTTCCTCGATTTTTTTTTTCTAATCGTCCGATCTACAGATTTTTTATTCTGATGTATTGTCAAAGGTACAACTAATACTTATGAACGCAGTTTTGACTTTAGACCACTTTTAATTTTTAATTTTTTTTTCCATGATGCAGGCCACATAATTTAAGAAGGATGGGTTTTTTCTTCAGACAAAAAAAAATATGCAGTTAAGGGTTAAAGTAAACCTTTTGAAGTTGGTAACGCATCTCCTCCTTGATTAGTTTGTTCCACGCGATGTTACAGATGGGGCATTTCCAACACTTGATTGATGACTACCAGCGTCCAGCCCCCGTACCATGAATTCTTATATATTTTTCACGCTGCGTGACAGAGATAGCGCTAGATGAGCGGTATAGCGCTGTCAATGTCACACAGCGTAAACAATTTTACTTTAAGGCCTCAATGGTACGGGGTCTGAGCTATATTTCACTTTGGTAAACTTTAGGTAAATATCTATTGTTAGGATGACCATTAATGCTTTCCGATCATTTGATTGATTGGATATTTAAAACACAATAGGCGTTTGTGATGGAATTCGAATGTTCACAGCCTTGACGAAGTTTGCTATGAAAAGATGAATACTTTTAAAAAACATTTTTATTATTATCCAAACATCTGGATTTTTTTTTAAAGAAACGCCCAGTGACATTTTTTCGCGTTTAAACCGGGTACTACAGCGCGAAAAATAACCAAAGAAAGCTAAATATGTAATCAATCGTAAGTGAAATATGAGCAGTTGTTCTGTGGTAAGAATAAAGACCAAATGAAAGTCGGATCATGGCAGCAAATAAGATACACACATCAAAAGTGTCTTCTTCTGGATTGGTCTCCTACCTAATTCCCCATACCTGTATCAGTGATTTATCACCACATTTTGAATAAATTATGAATGAATTCAGTTTTTGTAAAATATATTCTTGATTACAATCTTCTAAAATGTACTTGATCCCTAGACACTATTCATGTGTGTACTTGCAGTATTTTTACCATTACAAGGCAAAAAGGGCGACTAAAGTGGTATTATTGGGAGTTTTCTATCTGCGTCGACGGGCTGACCACTTCTTATAAACAGCAAGATATTTTGTCCTACCAACCCCAAATAAATATTTTGCAGTTCAATTTACATAACGTCATGACCAAATTTTGTTCAAGGTCTTTTTTATTCATTTGTAATGTTTTGTGAAAAAGGGCCCTGTGTTATAATTGTACGGTATAAACAAAATATTTTCTAATTGTCCTAATCTAAATTAAACTAAAAAAAAATGTCCAACCCAAGCACCAAATGTGTTAAAGGGCCAACTGGCATTTAATTTACGATTCTTCAAGCACATCGTTAAACCAATTGTCGAGGGGTACATTGTTTTATCGCTTCATTAATCTATGCACCAGCTGTTTTGTTTTTATTTTACTATATTGCTTTTATACTATATCAAGTCTTGATTCGGTTACCGAACACCTTTTCAATGGATAGAATACTATGTAACGTATGATTATTTTGACTTGATTTGATGAGTATTTACTTTCATTATTTACTAGATGTACCTCTTGGTGTTACTCATGTTACATGTTTTTTTTTTCGCTCCCGTGGGTGTAAAATATGGCCAATTCTAGTAAAAGTTTAAACCTTAAAGTTTAAGTTTAAAGGTATTACGGCGCGAAATTAACCAAAGATAAGCATTCAGCTTACCTGAGTTGTTTGCTCGACGTTTCGACACAGTGATTTAATATCATGTCAGTGTGCGTTTCTTTAAAATATTAAATATAGCCAACGTTCAAAAACGTAGATTCCCAACCGTTAATCAATTTCGGAGCCTATTCAATCCAAACAAATAATTAAATCCTTGTCTTTATAATATGAATCCTTTGCGATGTGTAGAGTGCGTCACTCTACGACGAAGTGTAACAGTTCCTATTTCTTTAAACGATGGCTCGTTCACTAACTTTATATTTAAAAATTGTCAAACTCCAAAGAAACATTGAGACAACCCAACCATTTTGAAAAAGGCAGTAACTACGTTCCGAGAGTCCATGACTGTCCATACCTCACGTGTGCTACAATGGCCAATGACACTTTTTTACGTACGTATCGTAACACCTTCAGATTGTGATGAAAATCTTGCACATTCCTTTCTTTACGCAACCCCTCCGACCTACAAGTCAAATTTCTAATCTCTGACTTAGGCGGTATCGTCTAGGTATGTACGAGTTTAGTATGCACATCACACAAACAATATGCGATCAACACGTGACGATCTTATCATATTATAGCGTCTTAAGGCTGTATGTCATAAAGTTGCATCTGATTTAGCGCGATATTTCATTTTTGGACAGGAGTGGAATATTTTTTGATAAGAGTTTTAGTCTCTGCGTTGGAAACGGACGCGTCGTTGAGATTTTAGTATTTGTATAATTATAACATTTTATTGATAGCCATCTATAAATAGAGACGACCATTGTTGGCTGGCACTGACATTTCAATAATTGGCACAGTGAAAGAACTTAGCCCTCGGACTTAGGTAGGATGTTAAAGTTGATATGAACTCTCCTAAATGCCTCTGTTAAACGCGTGGATGTAACAAGATTTAGGAGTAATTACTTATTATCAAATATTAAGGACTCTCTTCACCAATATTTTAATGAAAACTTTTTTAATCCACGCGTTACTACTACTAGAAAACAACGAATGTAAAGAACATTTTGCACTACATCTAATCCAGCATCAGTGTAAAATAACCCTTCTGCAAAGGGTCAAAGAATACAACGGTAAGATAAGAACTCTCGGTAGTAAAACGCAAACTACGGCAAAACCGTAACGTGATGAGAATGTTTATAATATCACAACAATACCAAGTACTTAGTCGTGAGTACAGGCGAGTAAAAAACTGCATAACGTACAAGAGTGTTGTGATACAATGGGCGTAATCCCGCTGTTAACTCGCACAGTGCTATTACACTGTTCAACGCGTTTGACAGATAACGAGCTGCGGCAAAAAGTAGTGCTGATAAAGTAGATATTGTTTTTATTATTCCTGTTTTATTTTCCTGAAATAAGTAGTTTTACAGAAAAGGTTCATTGAGCGATAGTCTAGCTTCGATTTTACGTCTCTACATATTTTGTATGTACACTTATGATTACGGACGGGAACCGCAGTATCCCGGCGGCGTTTTCTACAGTTTATTAGGTTTTGGGTGAAAGAGTTAGACAATATGCATCAAAAACTTTCGCGTTTAAAGTATACATAAGTCAGACAGCAGGACGCTTTGTTTTATACTAAGTAGTGAAGTAGGGTGCGTTTATTTACCAGTGATATTTTTCGTCAGAATATTTGTTACATATTTAAATTTACATAACAAATACTTTCTCCGTAAGGGCAATTTATTATTATGCGTATGTTTTTAGGTCTCGTAAAAGCATCGAAATACTCATTACGTAATTTTTATATTACATTTTTATTATACCTTTTACATTTCATCGCATTACAGTTTATTGTTATTTGTCGATTTTAATTTTTGTAAAATGTTCCTAATCGTTTTGTTGAAATAAGTTTAACGAAATAAAACCGACTTCAGAACACTCGTCAGAATTGGAGAGATTTGTGGATTTCAATACTCAATAAGTTTATTGCGTTCTTTTTGATTTCTCATAGATCTCATTGTCGGTACTGAAACAAATTTAAATGGAATCAAACTGGAGGCATCAGCTTTCAACTAAAAAAAATAACCATCCAAATCGATCCACCCAATCAAAACTTTTGAGGTAACAGGCAAAAAAATACCGACGGATTGAGAACCTCCTCATTTTTCAAGTCGGTTAAAAAGGAAAAAATAAAATACTCAATAGATCATTGTCTCAACTTTGTGCATTTTACGGGCACGTCATCATTTTCAAGTACGTACTTAGTATCAACAATGAAAGTGTACTAATGAAACAAGTGATTGTTTGAAACAAGAGCACGCGCGTTACCGACGCGCCGACGCATTGTATGCAAATCGTGGCCCACGTTAAACGGATAATGTTACATTAGTGGAATAAGATAAAACAATGCATTAACTAATGTAATCTTGTGATTTTGTTTACATTTAGTATGTACCTACGTCTATTAACTTTAGCTGGTAGGTAACGGTTCCGCTGACGTGAAGAAAAAAAACATTTTTGACTTTTAACATCTTGGATCATGGGTTCACTTCGCAATAATATTCCCTAACGCCCGGTTTTCGGAAGGCACGTTAGTGATAATGTAATCTATAGCCGTCTCTTTTTGACAGACAAAGTAAGAACAGAAAGAAGATAGTTTTAATGCCAGATGAAGTTTAATGAGTTTTCCGGAAACTGGGCGTCAGGGTTCATTGCCATTGCTTCCCAATACAAGCTCAAATAGAAAGTGTCACCGCACCGCATCTTAAAATTGGCTGATATACACACATTAAAAGTTTCTATGGACCAAGTACATTTATTAGAAGAATGCAATCAAGAATATATTTTACAAAAACTGAATTCATTGATAATTTATTTAAAATGAGGTGATAAGTCATTGATAGTGGCTTTGGGAATTAGGTAGGAGACCAATCCAGAAGATTATTTTTGATTTAAATAAATTAGATTTTTTTTAGAGCTAAAAATGTTCTTGATCCATAGACACTTTTGATGTATGTTATTATTTCACATACTGTCCGCTAAGAATCTGATCCACCACCCTAAGGTTGAAATTCGTATGAATGTCATCACAGTAGTAATTTTGTAATGATACTGGTAATTTAGAATTCGTATTTTTTTAACCCGCTTTTTTTTACGCAATTCATGTTATAATGGTAACCACCATTTTAACATGAATTGCGTAAAAAAAAAGATGCTAAGACTCGAATCCTCGTAACACTTTTTTAGGTTCAATTACTAATAAAAAAAGGCAAGAGTAAGTAAGGTAAGAGTAACCTACCTAAACTGAAATAAAGTCGCTTAAAAAGTAGTTTCTAAATAACATCAAAAATGTTCAACATTTATAATTTTAAGGCAACGCGACAATGCCCTTTTTGTGAAGAGCTTAATTATCGCAACGTTGAACAATTAGCCTTTACCCGAACAGACTACAAACAAACAAGCGTTATATGTAATTACAGTCGCGTAACGGAGTTAATTTGGCATTTTATAGAAGATGGCGGACGTCGCGGTGGATGGACGAGAGCGCGGTTGGCATATTTGTATTATGTGGTAGCCATGTCAGTGGTTAATGGATGGGATGAGCGTCTGTGCCTATACTGCAGTCTATTATGACCAGGATAATGTCTTATATCTCTTTCATTCGTCTGTATTGGACGGATCGGAAGTTATAGAAATAATAACACTATTTATATGTAGTATGTTGTTCATTTTAAATAAATACTATTTATTAATAAAATTTGTATCACTAATAAAAAATTGTTAATGTCGGTAGGTATAGACAAGGATTGCGTTGTTGCGGACAAGGATTTTGTTTAATTACATGTTGATTTTGTTTAATTAATTAAAAGTTGGCTATTTTGTTCAGCTTTAGTTGATTTTGTTAAAATGGCTGATAATGTTTTCAAACAGTTAAGCAGTTTTTCTATGTCCATAAAACTATTGACAACCTAGTTACTTTAAAAAAGAAAGGTCGTTGTATGACTGTACATTTAAAACAAAATTATTAATTTACCCGAAAAAATACCTACATTATACATTGCCTCTGTCTACCCCGCTGAAGTATAGTATCAAAAGGCGTAAAGAGTACAGTTTCCCTCAAACTTACACACAAAACCACAAAACTCCCAAAACGCATTGGTCAATCTTGCCACAAGCGCGTTACCAACTCATAAAACCGTGACATCACAAAACAAGACGTGGTCGTGCCGTCTCTTTCTTCACGGCGTCATGAAAACAGGATAGGCTGTATAACAAAATAACGCGAACGAATGACAGACAGGTTTGCATCAGTGCCAGGTCAAGGTCGGGCCCAGGAGTCTGCGCAGAGGATTCAGAGTCCATCCAGGACCTTCGGAACGAGGCCGCACGCTCAGGGAAGTTTGAATCAACAATTTTAGGGGTAGAAGTGGTTTTTATATTCATAGAGGGTAATCGTTAGGAACTTGTTGGTTTGTGTTATCCATTACTAGCGAACCCAACAGGCGGGGTCAACGTCTGTCGAGGTCGCTACTAGTCTTAACTATGAATATTGATTTCGAATTAGTATAATTTTCCGCACAATTTTCTTGACTTTTTCTTTCATAAGAACCTTTTGAATATTCAAGTAGGTATATTTTATTTAGAAAGAGAAGTGCGGTTTTTGCCCAGCAGTGGGATTGATATGAAAATAGACATACTTTGATTACACTTTGGTACGTATACCTACCTCTGGCATGCGTATAGTCCTGGTAATGTTATAAGCTAGATGGATTTACCTACCCGCGCATTGTTACTTCAGATTATCGCTTGGTAAATTGGGGATAAAATATAACCTAGGTACAAGCTCAAGGTATATCCAAACTTTGGCGCTTATAATACAAGTATCCAATAAATAAACATCATCAACGATTTTTACACACGGTCACCTGACCGCAACCAAACAACTGTATTATGGGTGCGAGAGACTGACATACGCTCAGCCATTATTCAGGCCAGATTTTTTTAAATATTTTTGTTGTAAACTACAAAGATATATTTATATACGCTTCAGTAAATACGTAGCTAGTATGAGACATGAAATAAGAACACTAGGTTTACACCAGCAGTATTTCGTGCTCATAAAAAATCCTAAAACCTAGATACCTCTCGTAAATAACAAAAGCTATTTCGCTCCTGGGGATAGATAGACTAGTTTATTATTACTACATTACTTGTTTTATTATTTCCATTCTTATATTATTTTCGATATTCAACACCAATTCCTATTAAAACACATAACAAATCCGTTCAGAAGTTTAAAAATACTTTCTTAGTTGTCAAAATGGAGCTTTGTGTTTAATGTTTAGTTTTTATACTGGGTGCAAAAGAATCCTGAGCAATGGTCTTAGAAACATTGTTGGGCTCGTCAATATGAACAACTTTTACTATGGCGACAAACGAAAAATTATTTTTCAATCCCCATACAAAATGTCATCTCCCGAGGCAGAAAATTTGTATTTGTGTCTATTTTGTATGGAAATGAAACATATTTTTTTTAATTTCCTTGCATCCTCCTCATAGTAATAGTTCTTCATATTAACGAGTCCCACAGCGTTTCTGCCAATGGTCTTAGACGTCCTTTTACACGTAGTATACAATAGTTAGGGCAGAACAAACATGTCATTTTAATTTGACAATAACGATTAGTATCCCATTCATTACGAATAGATTAATTAAGTATTTGCAAGTAAACAATTGTATTTTTGAGAAAATAGCATAATTTCTACAATGACTTCTTAAAATAATATTCATTAAGTAACGGATTATGATGCTGTTTTTTTTTAGTAAAGTGATTCTAGAGGAATGTTTCTCTGCTATTATACATACGTATAGTAGTAGATTAAAACTGTTAATAACGTGTATTGGAAAAACAAGGCAATACTAGCTGGGTTGGTTAGTATTGAAAAAAAAAAACACTTTACGACATCATTAACCTAATAACCTCGGTGTAACAAAGTTACAGTTCTATTGAAACTGGTTATTTCGCATTTGACATATAACTGACAGCTTAAGATAAGCTTGGTATAACTGGGGAATAGTTATATTGCGTTTATTAGAAAGATCCATAAGGTTTAAGTATATGTTTATGTAATTTCTGCTACTGTATAACTAATACTAGTTGATAGACTAGTCACAAGCCGATATTTTCATAGGATATAACAACAAAATAGCCATAAAATTATTATTTACTTCAAGTTTCAACATAAATTTATGTTCCCACTTCCGATTTAGTTACATAAATAAATTTGGGAGGCGAGATAACCGCCAATCGATTACGCACAATTTGCCATAGCACAGATCTGATATCGTGCCTGTCGTTACAGCCACCCTGACCCATTTCCACGGGCAAGCGTGCGCCCACGCAGTCACAGCGCCTGCGTCACCGCATAAACATTAAAGTGATTTTAGCTTAACCACGTAATACACCGGGAAGGACGACGGAAATGTATTTTTAAACGTACCTATTTGAAACTTAACATATTTACGTACAGAGTATAAGTGCCGCTGACGTTCGCGTGTCGATCTAATAAACCCTCAAATCACAACATCAACGCGTCCAAGGCATTTTCGCCGCTATGCAGTGCAGCGTGAGATCAAAATCAACACAACGAGAGTCCTTGTTTCCAGACGGATAGAATCTAGGGAGCTGAGAGATATCCGATGCGCCCTCGGCGTACAATTTCCGCTGTGACAAGCGTCGACGACGACGTCGAGACGGCATTATGAACAGCGGAAACCAGACGACCGAGCGGGGTTGAAACATGATTTGTAAAGCACTAAACATTAATCATTGTACTCCGTTACATTTCATAATTGAAAACGAAATGAAAACTCGAGGTGGACGTCCTTAAAATAAAGTGAAAGTGAAACTTGTGTACTTGGCAAAATTTACGATTTAAAGTAAAAGCAGAAGACCGGTTTATTGGCTCGCCCGGTGTGTTCATACTGTGTTGTGATACTGTTTCGTATATGAACAGGTCCGAAGTGGGACGCGCGCCTCTGTACGCGCCAGTGAAACGGCAGAAGTCACCTAGTGCACTGCCAGTATTTCTCAACTCGCGTCCTAGTATAGTGATCGAGAAATATTTAGATCACCAACCTACATGTGGCTTCACTCAGTTGAGCAATGTCGATTTCCGTACTGTTAATATCACACAGATGATTTCGCGTTTCAAAGACGAATAAAATATAAGACAATAGGACATAAAATTATACTAACCAAAGTTTTCATGAGCGCCGAAAGTTCTTTGGTGACGACAGCAAACTTGATGAAGGCCGCACCGATGTCGGGTTCAGAGTCTTTACTGAGGGCGTTACCTCCCAACCTCTCCAGGGTTTGAGAGAGGTACATTTCGTTGTCCACGTGTGCTGCAACAAAAGGCATAATTAGGACAGGCTAAATATTACCTACTCGATCATTTTCCTTGTGTATCCGTGGTCAGATTGCATTGTTAGAACGTTATGTGTCTACTCTTTTGTGTCCTTGGTTATAAGAATTAAATTAAAACGCTCCTCGTAAGATTGGAAGAAGAAATGTCAGAGTGCTCTTTTTCATTTATCAACTATTGAAACAATTTTAGTACAAAATAAAGTCACTGCAAATCCAACTTCCGTGAAAGCAAAACCTGAGCGAATTCCAACTAGATTAGTGTATCCTTGCATCGCACTTTCCAAACTTTACGGCAAAGAAAGCCGTGTTACTTAGGACCTTCAGTTGGCACTGCGCCAATGGCCATTTTAGAAAGAGTTTCTGCATTAGTCGCCTGTACGTTGCGAAAACTTACCTATACAACACTATTGCAAATTGACCTTTATCGTGCAAAGAAATACTTGTGACACTAGGTCAGAAGGAAGAACAAAATGTTTATATGTAGCTTATCTTGCTCGACCAAGACATTTACGCCTGTGTACAGAGTATATAAGGAACATATAATATAGTCGCAAGGTAATCCACGCCATCGGACTATGCAATTATGCTAAGCGATTCCAATTTACATTCACGTCTTTACTGTTTACTTAGAACAGTAGAAATTAATGTATTTCAACTGTTTTATGGTGCCTACACACAAGAGTAAATAATCAATAGACTATGTTACAAAGATAAACATTAATTGTGTGGAGATGTGATACTCTGAAGATGTAGAAGAAGTTGAATACTAAAAAGTTTGGTCCTGTTCGTTGCTCTTGGGATGCGATAAGGAATTAAAGTTTTCATTTCTACCATTACTATGCAATCGACGTTTTTAACTGGGTATATAAGCACGAATTACACTATGTCTGTGCGCGTTTCATTAAACAATTATATAAAAAGTAGGTACTATTGTCGAACTACGTGTTCTACTACTAACATTGCTTCTCTGAACTGAGTTTAATTAATGCAAACTGAATTGAACAGCTAAACTTAGCACTAATTACCGACTTTAATAGAGGTTTCTCGACAGTGCCAGAACACAGTACAGCCGCTGTTAAAACGATGGATTTTCTATCGATTTGCATTGGTTTTAATTTGGCTTCTGTAATACTGAATCTACTTTACATTTACAATTACGATTGGACCCATTCCGGAATGAATTATTAAACAAAAAGTGAATTAAAATTCAATTTGAGCAGGTCCCGTGCAGAACATCGAATTTAAATAAAATATGCTTGAATCCATAAAGATAAATGCTTCACGTTCGTTCAGTCAGCCGACTGATCGGTCATTTCCAATACAACATTTACGTTTGCAATCAAATTATCATTACCCTAAAAAACATGTTTAATCGATCGACCGATATATTTCCGGAGGACACAGTCAGACTTGTAAAACAATTTGAATATATTATGCGATTTCCGATTTACAAGTTGAAATTCGTAAATCTTTTTGGCGAATGTAGCAGAAAACCATATTGTGTAATATCTAAATTGACATCGGGATCAAATAATGCTTCTGCTAAAGGAACTTCACCTATTGTTTTCCTTTTTTTTTTCAACTATTTCATGCTAACACAACCACTCCGCCGTGGAAATAAAGGGGGGACCGGTAATATGTAATCATAACTTTTCAGACACTACACGTTTTATCTGATTGCGTAAGGAGCACTCTACACAAAGATTCATTTTCACAGTTTCGTAGTTAGGGACAAAATTTATTCAAGTAAATTGTTTACGTTTTTATCTCGTCTCGACGACGTCGTCACGTCTTGGCATCGCATTTATTCGATAGGATATAAGATACCCATTTATGTAACAAATAATTGGAAAGGAGAAAAAGGAATGATACCCATCGCCTCACCACCTAGTAATATTACATGCCCATAAATGGTATTTTGAGCAATTTAAAGGCTGAAGAAGCATCGCCGGTCGTAATTCTAACTAACAAGGGAACCTCTCACTTCGCTTCAGCCAGCAGGGCCCGGAATATTTGTGTCGCGGCCCACATTTGCCAACCCGCTGAATTCGAAACTCCCAAGCGCAACTAACTAATACTTAGGGCAAGATTTAAGAGAACTCCCGACTTTATTTTGTGTGAAAGTTTTGCTAAAGCTTTCTGGGAGCGATATACAGTCCACTTGTCACAATCCTCGCAAATCTTTTTCGACTCTTGTGCATCCTTTAATTCACCGATGGATTAAACTGCACTTAGCAGATACCTAATGTGAAATTATCTACTATATAAAAATAAGTCGGGTTTTCCTCCCTGACGCTATAACTCCAAAACGCACGAACCGATTTCCACGGTTTTGCATTCGTTGGAAAGGTCTCGGGCTCGTAGGTTTATAGCAAAGAAAATACAGGAAAAAATTCAACAGAAAAGCGGGTTAACGAAACGAACCCATGTGGTGGCGAAACGGAGTTCGCCGGGTCTGCTAGTTTATTATGTATTTAATATAGAATAAGGTCATACAATGCTACTTACATTAGAAAATAAATAATATGAATAGAATTGAATTAGTAGAATCGCACGGGCAACCAGGGCTTAAATTATACACGGAGCTTTCACACAGTTGTTTGCCTTGCTCGCTGTCCGAAAGAGCTAACAATGTTTTTGTTGGATAGATAAAGGCGACGGAAATAGTGAAGGCAGATGACGCCCTAGAAAGACGTTTGCTTAACTGTATACTGTTCTTGTTGTGTGTGGACACAGCGATATCTGACTAAGAGTATTTTTAGTGACTCAGGTTCTGTTTAAATTACCTAACAATAATTGTCACCATGTTGTTTCATATAATGAGTAATGTAAGACGTTCAATTTATGAATAGTTCCTTTCGTTCTAAGACTTAGTCTAACAATGTTAAAAAAACTTTGTATGCCGCTAAAGTCATACTAATGAATCAAAAATATGACGCTAAACAAACTCTCTGACTTAGAAAAATCTCAAAAATCCTTGAATTGTTTAGAACATTTTTTATACTCGTAGTTTTGCAGTATAAAGACGAACGGGTCATCATTCTTGAAATGAGCGCAATCGGCCGCACGACGGGTTGTGGCTTCAGCGCACGCGCACGTCGACCTTGCGCGCGCGCAATCTGCAAACCAACTCGCACTACAGGATCTGAGAATGCGCCGGCTGGCTTGTGCGGTAAACAGTCCGCCGCCATCCCCACAACACGCGCGACCACTGATCTCCAGATGTTTCTACTCAATGTCAGGTCACTGTTGACTTTGTCCTTATTGAATTTATTATTCCAGGAAATAATAATCTACCAAATACGGTGAAACCTATCCAAAAATATGATTTAGGTCATATTCCACCGGAAATCACAACGATATCGATAATTCGTCCAAAATAAAAAAATCGACAATCATGATTGATCTAAATTAATAACTTCAGGGAAAACAATGAGTGTACAAAGACACACAGCTCTTTATCTCAACGATAATTATTATCGTGCGATTATTTTGTTTTACAAGTGCACTCGAGAGTTCACAAAACTACATACTACAATTAGACATAACTCTATCTTGCGTGAAATTATTAAAATAATTGGTATGTCCTCGTATTTTTTCCTAAACTGTAATGATAATAAGGACAGAAAATTTTGGTATATTATCATTTTTAAATGTCGGTCAGGCAAGTAGTCTTATCAGTTTTGGTGACGCTTTCCGTGTTACGAAAGCATCAATAAGGTAATCATATTGCAACAAGTGAAAAATAAACCTTAATGTCTAATGACATTAATATGAATTTCATCCTTAGGAGGGTAGGCCAGACTCCTGTCCTGAGTAAACGGAATTGCGGATTAAGTAAGACACAAACCTTGATGTATGGTTTGTTTTTTTTTTTACACAAAACGGGAAGATTTACCTTAGTGTAAGATTACCTGTCTCTAGATTTTAAATATGTATAGCATAATTGCAAACTACTTGTAATTTAGGTCTTTCTGCGCAACGAATCCAAGCAAAGTGATGATTCAAATCCTTACCGAGTTTAGATTAGACACCTGGTGCAGGCAGTGAAGGCAGATCACTTGTCGACCTACTTTCATCTGCAGGCACGAGCGAATGGAAATTCATCAACGACAAACCACCACTGCCTCTTTGACGGCCCGAACTAGGCTTGCAGTATCACACTTCAGTTATTCCTACGGAAATTGCTACCGCTGGGGTTTGCTACCTCCATTGGAAAAATCTTTGCGCCTTATAAATGACGGCCATGATTTTGAACACCATTATTTTTTGTGCTCCAAGATAAATGAAACATTTGTACAAAATATTGCAACAGAAAATATTACAAGCCAAGCAAATATTTCAAGAAGAACAAAAAAATCAATAGGTATTACTCAGGTATAGGCACCTTATCTGTTATAAAGTTTGTTATGCAGCAGCTAGCAAAATGTATTATCGACAGAATATGAATATTAGCACATCACTCGAAACTACCGCAGCGCTATTAAGAACTAAGCAAATACAGGTCATTCTAGTTCAGCGAGTTGAACGGCCAGACGCTATGGAGGGATGGCTGCAATGGGGTAAACACATCAGATCCTGAGATTCTATGAACTATGCACTTCATAGGAGCTCAGCAACATAATGGCGTAGACACCGCGTCCTTGAATGTAGACAAGGCGATATCGATTCGTATTCCTTCTTGAGGCGCAGTTACTGTTGCATCAAAAACCGATGTCACCGAATACCCCGCATTCATTTTTGGAATAAATCCTCATTTCCTATTTCCGTCGTTCGTTGTTTTGGGATAAGTCCGCATAGAGCCGTATATTTTAGGCCCATAATACGGTTCATTTTAAAACGAATATACTGTTAGCTTGTACACAATGAAATGAATGACGTCTTACCATTTCCAGAATTGTGTATGGCCTTGATCGCCTTCTTAAGTTTCGTGAGTCCATCGCGATCATTGTCCAGAGTCTGTAACAAAAGATAAAAATAGAGTGAGTACAAAATGTGTAGTTCCGTTCGAAATCGTCCTGCGGCAAGCATATTATTGAAACTACACCATTTCGGCTGACCCGTTTTTTTTTTTTCGACAATCAAGCTGTCACATCCGCAAGGAGTCAACAATAGGTTAAAACGAGACAGGGGTATCGGTGGTGGGTTTTGTGTTTTGAAAACGTACGGTAGGTAGGACGTGAACGCACATCTGTCGCTACAGCCGGCTATTAATCAATGCCCCAACGAATTGGGCAACCGACCGACGACGATGCCGAAATAATCTCACAATGCACTCGCGGCACCATACTACAGAAACCGTACGAGTAAATTGAATTCTGTTTTTAAGTGGCACGAGGCAAAAGCACGCGGAGATATGAAACAAGAAACTCTTGAACGTTTAATAATACTCAGTCGGTTCTATGATGGGGTTTCTCGAGTTGCGGAATAAATTAAATCGAGGAAGGTAGAGCAAGAAAGGATAATCGCAGCGGGCTATTAGTATAATTCTAGGGTTGTTCGAGGCGCGTGCCTGTACACAAGGCATTGCTGAACCGAGCCCCGGAGCACACAGCTTTGCAATTAACCAGTTGCCATGGCTACCGGGGATTCACTTCGCCATTTCAAATAATAATTCTGGATGCAATTTTCCTTTACTTATGTAACCACGTTAAAGAGCAATGCAATCGCAGCAGTGCCGGTCGGGAATGTACAAATAATGATCCTAACTGTATTTCTACCTAGGCATAGTGTGTCGTGATGTGACGTGAAATGGTATTCAAGATTCGAAAGACAATTAATTACTGACGGGCGGGAAAGCTATTTCACCAAAACCCCTCTAAGTCAATCCAGGCACCAACTAAAACCCTCTTTAATGCTGGAAGTGCATGAGGCTCGTCACGTCTCAGGGTTTCCTTATCTGATAAGAGATCATGGACGTGAATTTATACAAGTATAAGTATGTGCATTACCAATAGCACTTAATGATCCGTTTCTTGAGTACAGCAGATATAGACTGCAGTGGTTTGCCTCTATTAATAATGTTCAAAACAGATAAAGCTACACTTGTAGTGCGTCTATTTTTAACAACAACAATTACATGGTAGATAAATATCAATCGTACATGCACAATTGTTTACAAGATGCAACAAAAAAAGCGGAAATCAAAGTGAAAGCTAATCATCGCCCAGGGAGATACAATCAACTTACTTGTATGAAATCACCACAGTACAGACAGGAGGACCGTCACGTCATGAGTGTAACAACAACAAACATGCATAGGGCTTACGCAACGTTAACTTAAAACTGTTCTTGTGAAACTTTCTACACTCCAAATAGATCAACACAATGTTAGGCCCTTACATAGAACGGCTCTGTTACTTTTTGCAGATGGATGAAACTTTAGGATTTTCATGAATATAGTCTAAATTGTAAATCTAATTGCAAAATTGAGAATGATGAGATTGCAAATACCTCACATGCTGTGAGTTTGTAGCTCTATCTCACTCATGTTCTATGTCACCAGAGAAGAATAGAAGAAGTACAAAATGACAGGCTGTCTAGTATATTTTAAAAGATAATTTACACACCCTAGTTTCACAGTGGTGACAATTAGCATAATAAAGACAGCGAAATAAGAAATAGGAGTACAACAAATTATGAATGAATTAATAATGTTTTTGCACACTATATACAAATGTAAAAAAGTAAGATCCAAAAGGCGACCATATCGTATAACCTAATTTAAAAATTAAGGAGTTTAACTAATATAGTAATTGAGTTGGTAGGTATTGCTAACCGATGTTTCCCAAAGCAAAGGAAAACAGACAAGAATCTTTGGTAGCAAAGTTTAAACCTAATTTAAGAGCCAGAACAGAACATTGTGGTAGATAATGCTTCATATCATAATACAAGCAACAACAAAGCACCGAATCATATTTAAGAAAGTGAAAAATACAGGAGTGTTTATCGACAAAGCATACTGAATATCAGCACTCATGCGCTAAAAGATTTAATGTAGTGTAGAAAAACTAGTAAGTGTAGTCCTGTGGGTTATTTATCATGTTAACAGGAAGCTGCCGCCACCGTCGTTGTCGATTCGGTCGTTCATTTACTCGTATTTATATAAATAAAACTCAAAGTCCTGACTGATTCATTCATCACTCATCAACGCCAACCCCAAACCCTTGACCCTAGAAAGCTGAGTTTTACACACGGGTTCCTTTTATGATCTTTACGTGAGATAAGAAAGGATTTTTGAAAATTCATCCCCTAAGGTAGTAAAAATAGGGGTAGAAGTTAATATGAGAACAACGTTAATGTTGAAGTTATAGTTCTAAAACTTGGTGGTAGTATTTTGTGTATAGGCGATAGTAGTGCGCGAATGAAATCGCGGGGCGTCCACCAAACTAGTTGCTTTATAAAAACCTAAGATAAAAAAATCACTGTGTTGCAGTTAAACGCAGTAAAGTAATGCACTTAAGCTTGTAACTACCTAGCAACGTACTTTCTTCCTCGTGCTCATCAGAGCATGAAAAATTACACATAAATTGCTATCATTACACTGTCCACGGAAGGTTATGATTGTGATTTCGTTTACAGTTAAAAAAATCTTTTTTATAGACAAGTTTTTCTTATCAGATGGTATAGTACAATGTAGTGTATTGTAGTGTTGTTTTTTTAGTATTTTGAACTTTATAATCCAATGTGTATTTTAGCCAAATTATTAATTGTTCGTAGAACCGATGACCGTTGGGGAAATCGAGTTCTCGAGTGGAGACCGCGTCTCGGCAAACGGTGTGTAGGACGCCCTCAGGCAACGCAAGATGGCTGGCAGAAGCTGGATGCAAGAAGCCGAAAACCGATCACAGTGGCGTGCAATTGGAGAGGCCTATGTCCAGCAGTGGACAAGTATAGGTTGATGATGATGATGATTTATTGTTCTCTCTTTCCTCAATGTTTTTATCATAGTTTAAAAAAAACCTTTCTACCAAATCTTTTGCATACCTGTCTTTCTCATTACAGTGCTTGACTGGCAGAAAATGCTTTAGCAATAAATCCGCCCAGGCAGTGAACTTTTTGTGTGTATTAAAGTGTTTAAAATTAAAAGTAAGCCGGCGGCAAACGGCGAGCGACATTGGCCCAGAGTAGAACGGAAATCCTTTGCGGTAGTTCCAACGATATGTTCAAAAGTTAAACGACATACTGGCGGAAAACCAATAGGGTCGAACTGTCGAACTCTTGGCGAGTTTTATATGGGTTAAACGATTAAACTGCGATGAATGTACAATAAATTTACTCGCATGCCAATAGACAATGTTTTTGCCATTTCATTGTTTTGTACGTATCTTTTGATTGTTGTTAGATAGAGTACAGAAATCGTGATTCACATTTCCGACAGCGGCATTCGAGCGTTTAATTAAAAACAATGCTACAGTTAAAAGAAAATGTTAAAATAAAGAACCGAAAAGAACAACTAAGTTACGTTTTATTTTGTTTGAATGTAGTTCTAATAACGTACCTATTCGAGATTTATTTGGTACAAAATTTGGAATACGTTTTAATATAACTACCTAATCTTCTTTTTCTTTTCGACATTCGACAGCGAGTGTGTCCTCGAAATAAAATAAAATAAAAAATAAACTACATGCTTTGTGACCAGTATTTGGCCACACACATAGCGTTATTTGTGGCTTCGTACAGGTCTTACAGGTGTCGGCGCACGCGGGGCAGACGAGCAGGTGATCCATAAGAAAGTAAACCTATTTTCGGTTCACCACCTATGCGTATGGATTCCCCTCCCTCAACGCTACCTTACCGATAGCAATGATATAATACGCTGTTATTAATACATGCATATTAATATACATTGTTAGGAAAAAACTGAAAGTTATGTTTTAATTTTAACTAAGTGAGACCTTAATGATTTATTTACTGGTTACCTATAATGCCTTCGATTTTAATATTTTCCGCTGTTGTGGGTCACACACTGTATACACCCACCGTAATCCCCAAAAGGGAGTGGATAGAATCTTACGATCACAAGGCACCTTTGGTCAAATTCAGCATAAGGATTTAAGAATATATTTGGGCCTTTAGTTACAAGTTGCTTGCCACACCCTGAATAAACCTAAATCCAGATCCTACGTATATAGTCG
The DNA here is from genome assembly GCA_012932125.1 of Conopomorpha cramerella. Lineage (NCBI taxonomy): Eukaryota > Metazoa > Arthropoda > Insecta > Lepidoptera > Gracillariidae > Conopomorpha > Conopomorpha cramerella. Next base: position 41,673 of record SJJU01001783.1, on the reverse strand, counting down.
GCTCCCAAAAAAATACTAGGAAAGGAAGCTGATGCATTTTATTTTCATCCCAGATCAGCAAGCCACCCGGCTTTGTTACCTGTAGTTTATCATATAGATGGGAAAATTCAGAATCTAAATATATAAAAGGAAAAGCTGACTGACATATCAACGCACAGCCCAAAAGGCGAAACGTAGGCACTTGGAAATTTGGTACGGACGTAGCTTAGGTAACGTAGGGGTGCACTAAGAAAGGAATTCCCGAAATTCTCACAGGGACGGGAATAAACGAAATAAATATTTTGTATGAAAAATCTAAACCGCCCAAGTTAAACGCTTGAAATTTGGGATGCAGATACAACTAAACTACGCGAATGAAATCGCGGGACGTCCACTAGTAAAATATATTATATATAGCCTTTGCGTTATTTTGGTGTACACGCTTATATTATTGTAAAATCTATATAGCAGTTCCTGCGTGAAATAGTAACAAACATCCATCCAAACATAATAAATCAATTAGTATTACTATATTTGCAAACCCTTCTTACAAAAAGAAATTAGCAACAAATCGCTAAACTTACAGCGAACTGTTCGTAAACAACACCACAAGTAACATGCGATCGCTAAAAAGTTCACTGTTCAGACGTTTCTCAGAAACTTCATGCACAATTTCTATAGAATATTTTCACATAAAATACCGATATTACCAATTAATAGTCTATGAAGGTAGATTGTGCAACAAAGGGGCAATGATTGTGCGAAAATAATAAACCTTTAATTAGTACACGGGTAACAATGCAGTGCGTGGGTGTTGTGCTACATTGTTATGATACGAATGTAATGCAATGTTAGAGTATTGTATGTAGTACAGTCGCAATTACATCACAACGTAACTCAAATTTAACCTATAGTAGTTATTCGCTATCAAGCTTTCCATTTCGTATGCGCTGGTAAAAGAAATCGTAAATTTAGTGTAGTTTGTTGAATTTCCAAGACGTTTGCCTTAATTCCTTTACCTTCCTTTTAGGGACCACTGCTGGATGAGGGCCTACCCCAGTGATTTCCAATGTCAATTGGGAGTAATACCAATAATCGCCACGCTTGGCAGATGGTTTGTGGTGGAACTAACAGAGAGCGCTGCTGCCGTCCTATGGAGAGTTCCCTCGGTAGCCTCTTACGACACCCAAGTCGGGAAAAGTTGGGATGAGTGGTGACACATGTATTCTATTCGCCGTCACCACATAGCATATTTTATGAATACCACGTATAGGTCAAGGATAAGTCTTTCGTAAGGTGCTCAAAAGCTTCGAGACATGGCACACGTTACTTCTAGCCTAACAGATGGGACTTTGAATCAAATCTTAAGACAATATTACCGGTTAGTCAATGAGTAAACTCTATAATATACCCAATATAAAACTCCTACCTCATAAAACCCCACATTAGTATCATGATTTGCAATTAATATTCATAATATACAACTTTCGAGAAGGGAATCTACTTTTTGGGTCATAAATAATTCAGAATTCGCAAAGGAACCATCGCCGGTCAGAGGAGCGTCATCAGGGAAAGTTGTTGACCTTGTAAACAGCAAGAGTGGGCTCGGAATCTTTACACGCGACCACATGATAGAGCTCGGTGAATCTATATTTAGTTTTTTAAGAAAGTAAAATAAAAATAATACATCACATTTTTTAAACCTCAAACGAGATAATCAGAAGTACGGTCACTCAACTATTGTAGTTTTGTTGTCACTAAGACATGAAGTAAGGTAGAGTTGTTGTTATATTGTGACATGAATTCTAATGTCAAATGATAATGAGTTTCAACCTAAGGGTGGTAGGACAGGTTCTTGGAACCTTCATCATCACCATCCCATAGTTGTCCACTGATGGGCATAGGCCTGCATGGCCTGATCTGTTTTCCGGCTTCTCGCATCCAGTTTGTGCCAGCCATCTTACACATATCATCAGTCCACCGTGCCTGAGGGCGTCCTACACGATTGAACCTAAGATCTAGAAATCAAGAGACAGATCTGCTGATATAACTCATCAATCAATGCTGATATCTAATATAATATAAAATTTCCATGTCACAATGTTAATTACCGTACTCCGCCGAAACGGCTTTGCCGATTTTTACCAAATTTTATATGCGTATTCAGTAGGTCAGATAATCGGCTAGGCTACTATATATTTTTTATACATCTACCAGTTGTATTTCTCCCAGTACACGGGGTACAAAGGCAACTTATTATGGCAAAACAAATGTTTGCCCGGACAGCTAATAATTAATAAATAAATAAATCACAAATACTACTTATTAGCCACTACTTATTAAACCAGCATATGGTAAATGTAAAGATGACTTTGGGACGCACTAAAATGAAATACGTAAGCGAACTCAAACAATCATGAATCATGATATAATTAAGTATCTAAATAGAATACGTATGGTAACACAATTATTACGACACATAAATGTCGTCACAGTGACGTACGCACATGTATGACGCCCCATTTAAATTAGATCAAGAAGGCAAAGTAATAAACAGATATTATTTTCGTCTTGACTGACAAGGAAATCTGCATTCGCTCAGTATGTTTACGTTCCGGACCACAGTAAAATATTACTGAGCTATTATAAATATCGTGCCTTTAGGATGGCCTATGTTCAGCATACGACAGTGGGGCTGACATGTTGGTGATGATTATAAATATCGACGATTTTAGGAATATTCTAGACAGGTCACACGCTATGTACAGAGATTACTTGTACTTGGTCTTGCAAATAAAAAAAAACCTTAAATGTTCGTGTCGTTTTGATACCCCATTTGAACATATTACACCACTACACATACGACGGACCCGTTGCTGACCACTCAGCATGTCTGCCTCTGCTCCGTAGGGTCGTGGGTTCGATTCCCACCGCTGACAGGTGCTTAGGTGATGAGCTTTTAAGTACTTGTTGGATGTGTCTGGGTGTTTTATTTATATAAGTATGTATTTAAAAGAAGAAAAAAAAAAGTATTTAAGTTAATATATCTCGTTGTCTGATTTCCATAACACAAGTGCTTTAGCTACTTAACATGGGATGAAGGCAATGTGTGTGTTGTTGTAAAATATTTATTTATTTATTATTTATATTTACTCGAGTAAAAATGTTCATACGCACTTTCAATCCCCATTTCAACTTTAAAGTGGGTGAACCGATATCGATCATCAAACATAAGATAGCTAAGAACACGGTCGATTCAACAAAAAAAAAGCTTATTGTAGTAACGTATTATTGTTTTAATAATAGCTTTATTAGGACGAGTTATAATGCTACAAACAGACACCCACAGACACGCCAAGCTATGATTTTGAATGTTGGTATCATGCCCTTTCATGTGATACCACACTTGGACATATTTACACAAATAAAATTTTTCAACCCCACTTTTTACCCCCATAACTTTTGAGTGGGTGAACCGATATCGATCAAAAATAAGTTAGCTAAGAACACTCTCGATGAGTTCAGCTTTTAAAAAATATAATCGCTTTATTAGTTCGAGATTTATGGTGTTACAGACAGACACGTCAAACTTAGAACACCCCTCTTTTTGCGTCGGGGTTCAAAAATACATACATACATACACTTCACGCCTGTCTCCCAGAGGGGTAGGCAGAGACTACAGATCTCCATTTGTCACGATCCTGACATACCCCTTTCGCTTCATCTACATTCATACATCTTTTCATACATGACCTCCGGTTTCGAGTACTTTTCACGCCACCTTCGGTCAGGACATCACCAATCTGGTCTTGTATATGTCCTTCTGGGGCGACCTCTACTCACCCGGCCCATTACATCACCCATATAAATCTCTTTCGTCAATCGACTTTCATCCATTCTCTCCATATGCCCAAACCACCGAAGCATGCCCTTTTCAATCTTGGTCACTACGTCTTCCTTCAAACCGCAACTTTCTCTTATCACACTATTCCTTATCCTGTCATTCAATGTCACGCCTTTCATGCTCCGCAATGACCGCATTTCTACGGCATTGACTTTACTTTTATGCTTCTTCTGCCATACCCAACTTTCACTCCCGTACATTAAGGTAGGTGCCAGTACAGCGTCATGGACAGCCAATCTTGCCTTTTTCGACATGAATTGGCTCTCCATAACACTGCGAAGGGCACCGTTAACCTTATTACCCGCACTCACTCTTCTTTCAATATCTTTGTCAAACTTTCCATCACTTGTAAATAGAGATCCCAAATATACAAACTCATCCACTTGTTCAACTTTCTCACCGTCAATCATGCACTCACAAATTGTCCTTTCATTATTTTCGACTACCATTACTTTGGTCTTACTAGCATTCACTTTCATTCCTTTCCTTTTCAATGACTCATTCATACAATTAATCATCTGCTGCAATTCATACGCCGACGGTGCAAGAAGAACTTGATCGTCAGCATATAAAAGGCATTTGATGATTAAACCACCCATATCTAGACCCCAATCACGACCTTTCAGATCTTCCAAACAACTGTCCATGAACAGATTGAACAGCCACGGAGACGCTACGCATCCCTGTCTGACACCTCTATGGATGCCAAACCAGTCTGAGTAGGTCCCGTTTACCCTGACACAGGCACTGGAATCATCATAAAGTGATTTCAAAGCCCGTACCAAGGTCCTGTCCAACCTGAACCGGGACAGCAGCAAGGTCCACAACTCATTCCTGGGTACCCGATCATAAGCCTTCTCTAAGTCCATGAAAGCGCAGAAAACCTTTTGGTTTTTAGCCAAAAACTTCTCCGTCACCTGGCGCAAAGAGAAGACTTGGTCGGTGCATCCCATTCCCTTCCTAAAACCAGCTTGTACATCCCAGATTTTTTCATCAGTCTCACGTATTACCCTTTCGATCAACACTTTTGCATACATTTTGCCGACGATACTAAGAAGGCTGATTCCTCGGTAATGTTTGCAATCCTGCTGTGAACCCTTACCCTTATACAGTGGAACGATTACGGCTTTGCACCAATCACTTGGTACTCGGCCGTATCGCCAACATGCATTAAAAATAAGGTACAGCAGGTTCGCCACCACCGCACCACCAGCCCTCAGCATCTCCAGCGAAATCCTATCATACCCAGCCGCTTTTCCATTTTTCATTCCTTTCATAGCCTTGAAAATTTCATTCATATGTATCTCACTTTTATTCTCTTCGCCATCCATATTAACCGCATCAACCAAAGTCGACGCGGTGCTACATTCAAACAAATTTTCAAAGTATTCCTTCCATCTTCTTACAACCATACTTTCTTCATTCAAAATTTTTCCATCCTTATCTCTAATTGCGTTCATGCTATGATTCTCTGACTTACTTCTGGCTGACCGGACTAGTTTCCAAAATAGCCGAATATTATTTTGGAAGTTGTCAGAGAACAATGTCGTGAGTACAACAAAAAAAAAGATCGAGCAATAACTCTATTATTAGGTCGGGAAGCTACAATACTAAGGTAGGCAGTGTCTTTTTGCCTATATGGTGTGCACGCTACTGATGTATATTTTGACTAGGTTTTCTTCACTAGCGTGTCGTGAAAGCAGTTGCAATACCTAACCTACCCATGTGTCTGGTATCACAAGTATCAACTTTCTCTCTTAATAGTTTCCAATGCAAATTTAAGTACAGGTTATAAGCGTGAACTCTAGAAACTGTCTAGACTGCGAATAAAATAGAGCCATTAATATCATTTAAATATACATGTAGAATTATTTAATTTGTATGTTGGTAAGAATTGAATAATTTAAATTATATTTTTAAGACGAATGGGCTAGTCAAAACACCAAGTTTAAATTATAGGAGTTTCAGTACGGATATCTATTTATTTTTAAATTACTGTAGTTAATTAAAGCCTATGTCACCCAGGGATATGGTCCTATTTAGTCCTTTGCTCTACTTTCTTTGAATTTGAACTAGTTATTGAGTATTTTGTAAGTGCATTATTTTCTTTTCTATCCGGAATCGTTTGGAAACACGGATACTGCGTTTTGTATGTAACCTACTCTCCTCCTTTACCCGACTGCCCAACCCGAAATTAGCGGAAAGACTTTTTTAACTACTATAAACAAGATTTAAATGAATAAAGAGAGAGGGCCCAGAAGGTCCGCTTATCAATCATTTGACATATGACTAAGAAATGTACCTACTATGTTTGCAAAACGCCACATATCGTCTTAGTACAACCCCATGTTTGTTTTTACCGAGTGATTTTGACCTAGAAGCGAACAGGTCGGCCTTTCTCGGACTCGAACCAGTTTGTCATGATGATTCACCACGACTACCTCTGTGTCTGTTTCCGCCGCACAAGGAGTGCTAATTTCTATACAAAACATAACTTTGATAGCAGAGGCGCTACATGTTTTCTACAGATTTGGATCGGAAAATGGTCCAGTGCTATTTTATAATGTAAATAAGTAGGAAAGGTACTGGAGGGAACCTTTGGGACAGAATTTGAAAAAAAATGATATTTTAGGGATCGAATGAAACTTAAGTCTTAATAAAACAACTGTTTCTTTCCCGCAACCGCTTTGTAAGAGATCAGTTTGGCACATAAAATATTGACATATCTTTTATAAGAAATAAAACTGAACTGTGGTGTTTTTGGAATTAATGATCCCGCACCAAGTCAGTCTTCGGCTTATAAGTATTATGCTTGAACACGCGCATTATTTTGTTTGTCATAAACAAATGAAATGACTCGTGTGGAAGAATACATCAAAATACTTTAGAAATCTATCATAAAAATTTATCCCTATTTCCCTTGGTCCGATTTGTTTTGTTATTGTCAGGGGACGGAAAAAAATAAAGAAAATTGCGCGCAATATTCGAAATCCATATTCATCGTTAAAACAGAACAACGTCCGTCAGATCCAACAGTGCTAAATAATAAGCACCGCAACAAAAAACACTTTACCCAAAGATACTTCAAGTAGCTGACATATTGTAGTATGCAATAAATTGTCCACGCAAAAATCACGTCTTCTGCGAGGTTAGGTAACAGTCACAGTAATTACCACCGGAAAAGGAAGTACGACGATCTACCGGTGATAAAAAGATTCTACTCTACTATTACATCGATGCGTACGTATGCATCGAGCTACGTACATAGTATGTTATACTTACTATTTATTTTTCCCTATTCAATACAATAGTTAAATACATCATCATCATCATCATATATATACATAATATAAAAGAAAGTCGCCTCCCGCTGTCTGTCCCTATGTATGGTTAGAATTTTAAAAGTACCTAATCATTTTATTTTTATACGGTTGTCTTTTATTAGTAGTAGTTAGAGTGTTTATTGAGGACGGTTTATATGTACATATACATGCATATAATAGCAGAGAAACATTGTGAACAATGTATCGGCAAAACAACGTTTGCCGGGTCAGCTAGTTATCTAAAAAATAAGTTTCGATATGTGCAGTCCATGTTTAATTTTTTTTTTACATTTATAGACTTCTTTAAAGGACTCCAAAACAGGAGGAGGTTCTTCAAGGCAACTGCAAATTGGTAAATTAATCACTAAGAATTTTACAGCATTACATCACAATTAAGTCTGAAGCTCGACCTCATGATTACGACGAAAGACAGTCGATGGCACTAAAAATAGCAGTTGGGTGTGTGTGACCTAGTCTTTGCGTTTAATTTGTATCGATGAGATCTTTCCACCTAGATAGGATGTTAGTTTTTCGTTTCCTGTTTGAATAAAGTAGTTTATTTTTTGTTAACAATTATTACAAACATTCTTATTAGGTTACTTTATCTATAGCTGGAATATTACAAAACATACAACTTCATTCATCCAATCACAAAAGGATGAGAATGTGACTCACTAGTAAGTTATTTTTTATCTTGAATCACAAACGAGATTCTTTTTTTTTTCATGGTCTCAGAAACACCTTTGACAGTGAAGTCATTCACACAGTTAAACAGTTAGTACTTTATTCTTCATTCAAAAGTTCGGATTCGTTTCCTGTTTTTTTAAATAATATTTTTACTATTAATAGTAAAAATAAAGCTAAAGTCTAAAGGCCTAACCCTAGACCAATCAGTATGGAAATATGAGTTTTTAGAATAATGAGTTTGACTTATGCGTGTAGATATTTTATGGAAGCTTATTATTGTCCAAATGTTTATCTTTTGTAATTAAAATTATGGATTCTTTAACGTGTTTTAGTACTTCGTAAGTACTTAAGTCGGAATATTAAAAACTGTGGCTTAGGCTACTTTAGCGCTGCCGGTATCATATATCGTCCATCGGCAAGAAAAGTGTCTTTACACACATTTTTAATATTTTTAGCACCTATATATATTAAAATCTTAATTTCTCCGTGTCGTACGTACATTTACTACAATAAATAAACTTTTAATTCTGTATGGATTTTAAATCGTAAAAAAATATATTAAAACGTCGATTTCCCAAAAACTTTACGTTTTATTATGTTATGACACCTTTCATGCCGATGGACGTACATACATTGTCAATAGAAGAAAATATTATACGAAGCAAAAAAATATAATTGACATTCTAAAAAAAAACCAATAACTCAAGCTATAACTGCGTTAGTACACATTAGGGTCAAGAACAAGAAAAATATAATTAATTATACTTTGACTGCAGGCAGTTATTCATTATTCCCGTGCTGGTATTTGACCCAATAAGAAATATATTTAATAGTACCATATCTTATACATATATCTTGGGTCTCTACCTAATTAAGTAATAGTTATTTTTATTTACTACAAATCGTCGATAAAAGCGACTAACTATAGTTAGCTACTCTATCATCAATATTTTTATACCTTTGCTTATAACAATGTATAACTTACTCAGTGGTTCGTCATTTACGTTTAGACATTCGCTTGAAGTGTGAAAAAGTTTAAAACAATGAGATAACTTACATAATATACCATAGTATCGTCTAACAGTTTGTCGCTAAGCGTAAGAGGGTTAAAATATTCTTATAAGTACAGTAAGCCACATTATAACGCATCTTAAAATGTCTTTCCAACCCACTCAGAATTATGAAGTACGAAATATTAATAGTTTTCCTATTACTTAATTTTTTCGTATTTTGTTTATTGTTTCATAATAAGTGGTGTGTACAGGATTCTATTTATGAACGGGAGTTAAGGTATTGTTGTCTGGACTTATTCCACTAGTTAACCCGCTTGTTACCCCGTGTACAAGTACAAACGGTACAAAATTAGAATATTACCCTCAAAGGTTACAAAGCTAAATTACCAGTGCAACTAAAACAGGGCGTGTATTGTATGTTAACAAAAAATAGTGTTCAACTTCAGTGTAAAAATATAATACATATTTGAATAATTGTTTTAAATCAACATAATTAACATTCACGAAACACAACCAAGTTGGTAACTAACATACATTTGTAGAACGTATTATATGTGTATATATATACGGTTCGCGGTCCATTTCACGAATTAACAGAGCTCAACAGTGTCGCAACCCAACTCTAAAATATTACGCATGAATATGTTCCAAGCCACAACACTAGACAGCTTGACATTAATGTTAACTACATACACACATACATAAGACATAACTCGAACCTGCAATTTACAGGTGGTGACAGCACAGCTGATCGATTTCGACATTTTTTGTAGATCCCTACTCTCCACTTCATTATTCGTTGAAAAAAGTGGTCTATCAGTTTTGACTACATTTCCTCTGTAACTGAAATGTCTTTAAACTTTTATCTAAACTATAATAAAACTGTTCGGGGTCCAAATCTATACATTGAATCTTTTACGAGAAAACCAGTGGATTACCTATATCAAGTTGCCGTTATAGAATCCGAATTTCATATTTTTGGAAAAAATGTCTGTCTTTTTGTCCGCGAATCACGTCAAAACGACTGGACAGATTTTGTTGATATTTGGCACGCAGATACCTTATACACTGGAATAACATTTAGGCTAACTTTAATCCCGGAATGTATAGTATATAATCACCAAAACCACGTTTGCCGGGTCAGCTAGTTATTTGATAAGGCTAAAATAAACCTAATGACATCCATGACTTAGGGTGGTAGATAAATTGGCCGACCGTAGTTACATCAAAACAGACGAACAGAGGGATTAAAACGGTTGCGGACACCAAATTAATGGGTGACAGTTAAATGGATTTTTTTCGTGCGTTTCCATGCTTTGGCCGTCACGATAAGCCGCGGGTCACGGCTACTGTCTTGACAGTTTGAGTTAGCCTGCTAGCTGATAAGTCGCGTTAGAAAACATTTGAAAACAAATTTAAAAGTGTTGACCAGTTTTGCTGACTGTACGGTGATCGGAGGTTGTGGCTTCAATCAGAGATAGATTTCAAATAAATGAACTACGAGTAACTTCAACCAGTACTAGTCTACTAGTCGCCCTTCCATACAATTTTTTAAAGCTTCTCGCGATTTATCGGATTTGCCGTCATCAAACTCTGACTTCCTTATCAAGGGACCGCCTTTGAGAGATTGTAGCCTGAATTGTTTCCCACTGCTGGACAAAGGCCTCCCCCCCAGACCCACGTTTAAAAAAAAAAAACGCCGAAATTGTGGACTTTAAAAGGTATTAGTTATATGATTGACTTGAGAAAGACACTATTATTTAAGCCGCTTAAAAACAATGCTAATAACTGCATCTTCCAATAGGAGGGCCTAGCATGTTGTAAGTGTAAGCATAGTATCAACTACCATAATAGGAGTGATGTCAGGGGTTCAAAATATTTTTTTTTAATTGTTCAGATATTATCATTATCACACCACAAAGCATCAATTTTCCATCAAAACCTTAGCTTTCTTAAGGCCAGTTCATATCATCTATAGCAGCTCTCCGTGGAGCTCAAGGCGAAGACTGCAGTGCTAGACAGAAGGACATGGAGAGATATCTGCAGCAAGGGCCTGTACCCGGGTATGCTAGAACCCAAGTAAGTAAGTATGTCACCCATTACCGATTCCATTATTCCGACCTAACTGTAACACATAATTTCTGATGAATAGTAATTTCTGATCAAACTCAATTTACATAGGTATTTTGAGAATTCCACAGAATTTCACAAGATCATAATGTTAATAATGGGGGCATTCAGCTTACTAAGTGTCATGCCAATCACTGAAAACCTTTGTTGATTAAATTTTCAGCCAAACATAGGAATCCAGCAGCAGCATTCAAATGATGCCAGTTTCTTCCTGGATCTTCTGGCCATTAAAAAAAAATTAATTGGGAATGTATCCTTTTTTTTCGATTCATACATGAAGTTTATCAAGCTTTATGTTATTGCTACCGTATATAATAGCAGTTCTAACAATGAAATAAAGTTATTTTGATTTGATCGACTGTTTAGATTGCATTATGAAATTGATCACCAGTAACATTACAAAATAAATAGATTAACTCTCGTTGATGTTCAGTTAGGTATAAGTATTGCATTTATTACACATAGGCAGACAGTAAAATAGACACAATAGATTTTCTATTGTTATGACAGCTATAGCCATTCCCTGTCCAGGGAAGGTTGGCTCAAATTGATAATTAAAAAGCAAATTTTTAGGACATAATATACTACCTACAATGCTTCTACAAACTTTGAGATAATTTAATTACAATAACTTTTGAAATGTCCTTTCAAACATGAATGATAATAATACAGTTTACGCAAATAATTCCTTGTTTGTTTGAAATAAATAAGCTCCAAAATTACTATACTAATTTGAAAAAATCTTTCAGCATTGGAATTCTACACTATCTTTGTAACTACAATAGCTAAAATATTTTGTTTTTAATAAAATCAAGTCTTTAGAATACTCAGATAATAAGTTTTGTGCAAATTAACTAAAAGTATGTGGATGAAATAGCACAGTCTATAACTAGTATTTCATATAACATATAGGTACCACTTGGTAATCACCTCCCAAAGGACCATGCACAGTGCTCAGATGATTAACACAAGTGGGCTAGTCAAGGCTACACACACCCACAACAACAAAGCACTTACAATATAATAAAAGGGTACAGATAGGACTGTTTATCTATTGCTCTGTATTGTGGTAATAATATGATATGGTACTAAGATACACATGTAGCAGATTTATACAACATCTATACATAAGACACCCTGAAGAAATGATGAGACCATAATCATTCATGACAAATTACCAATAACAAAATTAGTTATAGAGTAGGTACAAGAAGTCAAAACTGAAAAATGTATCAGTCAAAAGCAAACTAGTGCCACCTTAAATTAAGGAAACTACCTTTGTTATTATGTGACTAGGGTAGAAACAGACAAGCAGCTGCTCTTGCTGAGAAATATCTTTAGTAGGTATCTCTGAAACTGAACAATCAAGTAGTAGATAGGTATGCTCCTTTTTTAGAGTTTTACATTATAATCTGCATTATTACAACATTCAAATAGTTATCTTTGCTAACTGTATATATACAGCTAGGTAGGTAGTTATATTATTGTTGAATGAACTAACTATGGTAGAATTGATTGATTGAGTTAGATTGTAGTATTTTGAATGTGTCTTCAGGTCAAATAAAGTAAAGGGAGGATTCCCAACTACGTAGATACCTCAACATAAATATTTAGCAGTAAGTACATTTTGATAAGTACGTAGATACATACCTCTTCTAGCATGTTGATGGTTTGACGACATTGTGGCATCCGGTACACGAACGTAGATGTTGTCGGTGAATTATAATCCTCCCGGCTTTCATCTATGAACTCACTAATACCAATAAGACCCGGCATGTTGAAAACAACAAATCAAAACGCACTAGGTAGACAGAAATTCACAATCACTTTCGTTTTTCACTATACAGAACCAAACGGTGCAATAACATTCAACCACATTTTGTTGTCATTGAACGAGAATAAATGTAAATTGAAATTGATAGATTACACATCAACAATAAATTATTTTTTAAATAATTTCGTCTATCACAGACACCCGCGCACATAAACAGTCAACACACGATTGAATAAAAGAACGGTGAGTGAATTTTAGTTGAACGATCTAAAGAGTCAACTTAGGAATGAAACATGAATGATGAACGCCTCGTTCTCAATCATTTTTTAAACGTTGACAGCACAGAACACGACTGATTCAATATTCAAACACATCACATGACAATTTTTTATATATTTTTTTCAGAAAGAAATGAGTGAACTCTCCCGTGGTAAGTTATGCATTTTTTTATGCAGATACGGTTTTTGTAATAGATTTTTCATAAAAATTTGCTCTACATTGTAAATTGTATCAAAACAGTTTCGTCTACGTGTACAACCATGATCTTCATTAGAATCTTGTATGTTTGTTTTCATCTGAGTTGTAGTACTTTTCAAAAGGTTTTTATTCGGTTAAACTACAAAAAATCATACTGCCTGAACGTTTTACTTCCGCATTGACCTATCTTTTGCCGTATTGTTTCAGAAATCGGCCAGGTTTGGACTAGGCTCTTCGATCATCGCCCTTTTCTGAATGGAGAGATAAAATTTATGCTAAAAGAATTTGAGGTAGGTACCTACTCCGATAAGGAACATTATGCTGACTAATGTTGTAGGCCTATCTATAGTATAGACTTATGCAAGACCTTACATTCATATGAATTACCTACTGTAGGTAACTTACTTACCTAAGTATGGTAATTATGTAATTTATATATTTTTTTAGGAGAAAAGAGGAGACAGGGAAGTAGAAAACCTATTCTCCATACTTGAAAAGGTAACAGACTGCAAGGATACACAACTGGACAAAGTACAGAAGAGTGGAGATTCAATACAAACACTTATTGAAAAGGTAGAACAGGCTAATATACTTGCGGAAGTTATTGAATTGGACTACAGCAGAATTCAAAAGGTATACATTTTATATTGCATAATATTAAAGATTATTAGAGCGTCTGTGGTCCAGTTGGTTGGATACTTGACTTGTAACCAGGAGGTCCCGGGTTCGAGTCCGGCTACTGGACGTGTACCAATGGGACTCTTTTTCAGAGCATATGTACGCAACACAACGCTCGTACGGTGAAGGACAACATCGTGATGAAACCCGCACACCACAAGGTTTGTGAACCCTATAACGGCGATGGGCTCACCCCCTGTCACGTTGGGTTAAATACACTCGGTGAACCGTGGGTACTTGCTTTAGCAAGTGCCTCTGCCTACCCCTCTTTGGGATTAAAGGCGTGAAGTGTATTTATTTATTTTATTTCTTTTTTATATTAATACTTCAGTAGTTACTCTGTCAATGAGTAAAAAATGTACCCTCTGTTCCCCCATCTGAATAATATATGTCTTATAGTCTGTTCATTTCACAAGATAATTTATGTAAACAAACATTCAGCTATTCTTCTACTTTTTAATGCAGTGCATGTGCACACACCTACTAAAATGTCACGTAAGATTCTTAATAAGTAAGTAGGTAAACCTCTTCAAAAGAAAAACACAATCAGGTGATGGAGTTAGATTCTGTAGTTTGAATTGTTTTTTTTTTTTTATTTAGGGGTGTATAAACATTAAACACCTGCTGAAAATGGACTAAGAAGGATTTTACAGAAACAAGACTTCAGCTTAAAAGTCTATAGGTGTATATGTCATTGTATTCTCCCACAAGAATTTAAAGATTCAATATTTATTTTACAGGAAAGTGCAGACAAAAGAGCTGCCAATCGGGAGAGAAGGCGCAAGGAATGGGATCAGTTCATTGATGACATGAACTTTAAGTGTCAAAGAATTGACAACGCATTTGAAGAGAAAGAAGAAGAACTTAAAGATTTCTATACTGATCTAAACCATAAACTGAACATCACAAAATAAATTCATAATGGACTTAAAAGGTTCCTTAGTCAATACACACCTTAAAATAGTACCTTCACAATTACTATTGGAATTTTTGATAAAATTGAAAATAACTGATGAAGTACCTCAGAATATCATTAACATTATCAAAGGCAAGCCTTGCAGAACAGATGTTGAATGTAAAGACATTTCGGTTCATATTAATGATCATGATTTGTCAATTATCAAGCAAGTAAAAGACTCACTTCCTGAAACAGTCCATTCCAAAAATACTGAAGATATAGATGTAAAATCTTTGGATAAAAATGAAGAAAGTGTAAATAGGGGTAAGGAACAAACTGAGGAAGAGCAGGACAAAGATACAGATAGTGGTGAAAATACTGAAGCGAAGAATGAAGTTAGTAATGTATTCTTAACCACTGGTGATATTGATTGGATTCATGCTTACTTGCAATCAAGAAGAGAAAAGGACAAAAGTATCCCATATTTACATGTCCTCCTTGAGGGAAGTAAGTTGCTAACACCAGACAATGAAGTTTTGAAACGCAATCCAGATTTGGAGGCCCGATGTGTCAAGTTAAGAGCTCAGCAAGAAGCTAGGGAATACAGGAAAATGACAAAAGGCGTTGATAATGTTAGAATGCGATTCCCTGAAGATTCCATTGCTTATCAATGTAAGTTGGTTTTTGATTAAGTCTTATAAAGGTGATTGGTTTCAGATTTTTTGTAAAAAGTTCATGTACTATAGAACTCTTTTTTTTTTTCAGTGAAACATATGAACCGTCAATTGATTGCTGTCGGACAATTCATCATATCGATATTTGCTGGCTTCTTGTTTGGGTTCAGGGGCGTTGAATGGATGGTGGGTAACCTTGACTTTGGATTCAGGTTACTACTTGGAGTTATGTGCGCTTTAGTCATTGCTTTAGCCGAGATATACTTCCTCGCTAAGAAACTTAACGAAGAAATGAATATACCAGAGACTGTTCAGCTTGGAGGTCCACCCAAGTTTTCCCCGGATGTCAAACCCATACAAAATCAGAAACCACATCAAGATTAGAAGATACCTACTAACCTATATTTATCCAGTTATAAGCCAGTATTTCATACTGTCACGCCTATAAAATATTTTATTATGCATTTTTTGTGCTATTATTTGCTTGATAGACTAAATGGTTTATGAAATGTAGGTTAACCTATTGTCATTCTTTTATACTGCAAACTTGAGAATAACCTGCAAAATAATACTACAGACTTTGTGTAGTAGTTCTTATTGTTGTATTCTGTTCATAATATAAGTATTATTGTTTAATACCTACAGGATACTTAAATTGAGAATTATTTCAATAAAACCAATTCAATACAAGTTATGGTCTATTTAATTCACAAGTTGACGATATGACCCTTTGGAATTTGGAAGGACGCGTGCTCGCCCAATATATGTAACGAAGACTCGTGCAATAATAATATGATTCCTTTTCCTTGTCTATTGCAATGTCAAAAAATTGGCGGCAAAAGCTTTTTGCTTTTGTTTTTTTATTGATATAGTTGTACTATCGATAGTTTTTACTATCGACTGTTGCCTTTTACAATATATCGATAGTATTGCACTATAAGTGAGAGAGGTGGTAATGAGGGATTTTCCTTAAAAAAAAGTTTCCACGCCTCTATATAGGAGTGAAGATCAAAATATTGGGAGGTCCTCTGAGGTGACAATTACATACCTATCTGTCAATTATGATGAACTCTTGTCTTGTTGAGTTGACATTTATGGGTGGGTTGTCGCTCACTCAGACCAAACACAACTAGAAGGGACTTGCAAGCCACGTAGCACTCTCAGTTTTTCTCTTTCTAAGCCTTCTCTATATGTATGGAAGATGGACGTACCTCTGAATTCAAACTGTCATTTTGCTTGTAAAAGTGAAAGTGATGAATATCTCTTCGCTCTTTCACGCCTGAATGTTTATCATATCGTTGTCTCGTTTTACTCTCAACGTCAGTTTCGTATTGCAAGTTTAGTTCTTTTTGGTCTGAGTCATATACCATGATTAAGCATGTATGATATCACATATGTACATGCTGAATATGCAAGTCTCAGGTAAGGCAGTAATGAGGGATTTCAAGGCTGTTTTGTAATAAAGTATTTTAATTTATGGGAATATGATAGGTACCCGAAATCTGCCTTATACTAACTTAAAAATGAAATAAAATACTTACACTTCACGCCTTTTAATCCCAAAGCGGGGTAGGCAGTGGCACTAACTAACTCTTCTAACTTATACCTACTCTGAACCTGAAATACCTACCTACTCTTTTAAGTCAATGTCAATTGTTTCTGTAGAACCTCGGGATAGGCGACGTTATGTCATTATCATCATCCATCAGCCGCATGAAATCCATTGCTGGACGAGGGCCTCACCAATGATTTCCATGAATCATTTGAGGGGAAATGCCAATCGCCACGCTTGGCAGGCGGGTTGACGATCGCAGTAGTGTTGTGGTTAAACTCACAGGGGGTTCTTCAGCTACTTAAGTGACGTTTGATTATTGAGCTGAATCAAAGCGCCCCTATGGTGCGCCTTCGAAACTAAATACGTTACACGACAACATAATGGGAAATTTTCAGGGCCCTTTTTCTCTTAGTTATGACAGATGGCGCTAGATGTATTAGGGGAAATGCCAATCCACGGGTTGCTTCGCAGTTACTTCCAGGGGAGCTGTGACGTTTGATTATTGAGCTGAATCAAAGCGCCCCTATGGTGCGCCTTCGAAACTAAATACGTTACACGACAACATAATGGGAAATTTTCAGGGCCCTTTTTCTCTTAGTTATGACAGATGGCGCTAGATGTATTAGGGGATAAATGTCCATCCAATGGCAATCCAGACCGCTCCGGTCTCTGCTACCGGTGCGGCAAGCCGGGGCACTTGGCGCAATCTTGCCAGGACGGAGCCTGCTGTCCGCTCTGTTCGACGCGGGTCTCGCGGGTCATGGGTGCCGGGGCGGGAATCCTCCGGCACTCGTGAAACGGCCCCGGGAAGTACGGTGGTACCGGTGTGACTGGGTATCATCGTAGCGGGTGTGCGTTCATTCGCTCACCCTTCTGAGGGAGCCCAGAAGGGCGTCGCTTGGTGGGTCCTTGACGCAATGCCTAGTGTACTTCCAAGGACCTGCCCCGCGACAGCGGCGTGACGGTCACCGTGAGGTTTTAGTCAGTGCGAGCCCGACATATCCCCGTTCATCGACCCGGGTGGCGGGGAATCTGGCAGAGATTCCCTCACGTTAAAAAAAAGGGGGGGGGGGATAAATGTCAACGAAATGACTAACCTCAATACTGACTAGTATTGAAGGTCACAGTATTTTTTTTGTTGTTGATTTACCTACTTACATGTTATAAAAGGGTGTGAAGTTTAAATACCAAAGTAATTAAAAACGTACTAAAATATAACTGACGGGAGTCACCCTGGATATCCACTAGCGACATCTAGATAAGAAATTTCAGTAGTTTGAAAATTCCTAATAATATTGATACTCATGAGTGCATACCTATTTCCTATTGGAACAAAAGTATGCGTAAAAAATATTGATTAGAATTTTTGGTTCGAGGGGTAAAGTTAGGGGCGCAAGTTGTTGAGCAAGAAACAGAAACACATTTCGAAACGGTCAGTTAACCAAAAATTTCCGCAGTGTTTTCTAGTTTATAAACTTATGAAATTATTAAAATCCATCGTACGGAAATATTACACCTATAGACAACATTGCATTGCAATGTAATGTCAAAGGTAATAGGTGTAATATTATATGACGACGTCGTCGTGTCAAATCCTTAACGTAGACCACTACTTAGAACACCAAAATGGTGCATTGCATACTATACCTACTTGCTTAGGTTTATTCTGCTAATAGCAGCAGAGGTCAATAAATAAATAAAAATAAATATTTCCCAACAACACCCACATTGCCTTCATCCCATGTTAAGTAGCTAAAGCACTTGTGTTATGGAAATCAAACAACGAAATATACCTACTTACTTAAATACTTTTTTTTTTCTTTTAAATACATACTTATATGAATAAAACACCCAGATACATCCAACAAGTACTTAAAAGCTCATCACCTAAATACCTGCCATCGTGCAGCGGTGGGAATTGAACCCACGGCCCTATGGAGCAGAGGCAGACATGCTGACCACTACACCAACGGGCCCGTCAATGTTCAATGAGATAGATATTTCCAAATTATTCTGCAAAATATAATATATAACTTTGTATGTATATTCTCATTCAATTCACCGCTAATATTTTCATTAGCCAATGCACAGCATCAGGGATAATACCACCACCACCCAAGCCCTACCTACCTCTCGGCGTACGGGCCATTCTCTGGAGACGGGCGCATCTACTTGCTTTTAGCCAATGCACAACAAAATAGCAAGACTTCTCTGTACTTGCATAAAAAAATGACTGCAAAACTCGCCAGTTCGCTTGAGTCGACAGTTCTGGTTCAGCCAAGGAAGTAGGTAATATGTACTAAGTACAAAATAAATGGATTGTGTACTGCTACCGAATTAATGCTCTGTTAGGGTGACCAAACGTTGAAAAACAAAGAGGTTTTTAATTTTCTTTCCCTTTTTTAAGTGAAACTTTTATTACAAAAAACTGAAAGAAACGGATACAATTACATACGATACGGATACAATTTATGAGTCTGTTGTATGTAACTCGAAATAAATAATTTAAAAAAAACAATTCCCTCGCACTAACCCTCCAGCTGGCTCATTGTCTACGCTTAGTTTTAGAAATATAGGTAGTGTTTTTTTATACATAGGTATGCACATTCCAGTTGTGCGTAGTACATAATAATATTATACTTCCATGGATTTAGCTATCTGGTCAGTGCTGTAAAAGTATAAAGACGGTTAAGGCTTAGAACATGGTCCCTGTAAATAAGGAATTTTACTGTACACAACGAAAACTACAAGTTGTGTCAAATTACCAGCTAGCTAAACTGTCGACTTCAAGCGACTGACGAATTAAAGATTTAATAAATTACGAACAACTAACGAATTAATCAAAACTAGCGAGTCGTCATCTTACTCCTTATATTGAGTGGTCAGGTTACGTAGTAATTATTAGATGAAGGGATTTTGATAGTGTACCTAATATGTGGCGCTCATTTAACTGACATACAGTAGAAATTATGGATAAGCCTTTTTGTATTATTGCAGTAATTCCGCAATGTTTTGGGATACAGAACCAGAGAGAGAAGACTTAACATTTGAATCTCACCGCTTTCCGCGCAAAACTCCAAAACAACATGTAACGCTAAGTATTGACACAATCCGAATGAAAACTGACGAAACTGTTTTCCCTTACTCTTTCACTCCTCAGTGTTTTCCTTATTTTCATCTCGTTTTATACTAAACGTCAGTTTACGATGAAAAGTCAGCTTTATAAATGTTGCTGTGTTTGACAGTGACTGCGTTGTTTTGGTTCTTTTGTTGCACAACATAAACGCCATTTGCTCATGTTCGTGTGTTTTTCTCCAACATTCGCTCGGATGATTCATTCGATAGTGTATTTATAAGTGCAGAGTTGTCGGTTCAGTGTTCATTTGCCTGGCTACTGACTAGTGATTGCGAATTGCGCTCTGAAATACCATTCAGTTGCGATTTGTGCCGAGTATTTATCGATATCTACGTACCTACCTAATTTCTAGAGTTGTACCTACCTACCAACCTAAATAATAACTGCTACTTTGCATTTCACAGAGCAGTGTGTGCGCATTTAATTTACTTGTAAAAGTTACCATGGAGAATCAAGCTATACCGTTTAAAGTTTTCTTATATTTGGGAGATGCGGAGAAACCTGAAGTCCGTAGGTTTGGCATAGAAGGAAGTGTCGCAGCTAGTTTCCATTATGTTCAAGCGAAACTCCAAGATGTCTATCCATCGTTGAAGGCGAAATCGTTTACCATTTCATGGAAAGGTAAGTTGTTAAATTAATAGACTACAAAACCATGTTGTACCTAAATACTACACATATAAAAATTATTTCTATGTTATTTTTTACTCTGTACATATGTACATAATTTACTTTGTTGTAGAAGTACCTATAGTTTCCTACTTGTTTACTGTGTTGTGTTCACTCCCAAAGTTTCTAGCTATCAATCTATTTTCAGATGAGGAAGGTGATGATGTGATCATTTCATCAGATGATGAAATGATGATTGCTTTGACCCATGTGTCTGGTGACCTGGTTAAGCTTCATGTTCACTGCAAGAATCAGCAACAGCAAATGATGATGAGTGATGCTCCTAATCCTGTGATTGTGAATGCCTCTTTCTCTATTCCTGGTAAGCAATGTTCTACAATATCTATAACTTATGATCTGCAATAATATGAGATGGATAAGTGGCCATCCCATTGCTGGAATAATCCCTTTTGTCTATTACAAAGGAAACTACCACTTTACTATGCAACATTCTAATTAAAAGTTACTAACTTAAACTGCCAAGCAGTGGGAAAACAAATTTTTAAATTTTATTATTTTTGTTAACTGCTTATAAAATGACCAGAGAAAGCAATATATTATTTTTTAACATGTATATTTAATTTAAGCACCTCCATAATTTGAATGTATTTACTTAGAATTATTTTATTACAAAACAGAAGCAGCCGCTTCAGACAATCCCCCGGATACCCACTCTAATGTCATCTGCGATGGATGTGAAGCAGTTGTGGTCGGTTTCCGCTACAAATGCATCAATTGTGTGGATTATGACCTTTGCAGCAATTGTGAGAGTGCCGGAATGCACCCGGAACATTGCATGGTGCGGATTCCAGGACCAACAATGCCTGTAAGTATAGATGTTCTTCTTTTAGCTAGTGGTATATTGGTCACACCATCACCCACACGAAAGTACTTTAAGAAAGAAATGACAAAACACAAAATTCACAACTAATACATGCTAATACATACATTTTATTTTGTTTCATATTTCTTGACCAAATTGAAGAGTGTCTATGGTGCAGTGGTCAGGTACTTGACTTGTACTCAGAAGTTAGTGGGTTCAAGACCGTCTGTACTGTGTGTCCCAATGGGACTCTTTCAGAGCCTTTGTATGCAATGCAACACTCATTTAATTTAATTTATTTAATTTGGATAACCAACAAGGTCGTACACTAAACATAATAGTACTTACAAAACATAAAAAAAACATGGCAAGTGCAACTAGCAAAGCATTAGCAAACATTTGGTAAATTGTGGGAATTTACTTAGCAAGTGTCTCAGCCTACCTTTCTTTGGTGTTAAATGGTGTGAAGTAATTTTATAAAGTAAAACTTATAGAAATTTGGATGAGATTCTGATGTTTGTGATTTCAGCGAGAAATGGTGAAGAAGGCTATTAAGTGTTCCCGGAAGTTCTTGAAGACAGTATCTGATCAAGAGGACAGGCATAAGAGGCGCGAAAGGTATTTTAATCTTTATTTTTATAGTATCTGTTGTGCAGTGGTGTCTGACTATTTTTATTGCATTTTGCAAGTCACTCAAAACCTGTTTTGTGTGTTGGTTGACATAAAATACATACATCTTTCCTAGGTTTCATATTTTTACAGAATTATTTCCTTTTATGTACATTGTCTCTTTAATATGTATATTAAAAGGCGTGTAGTGTATTTATTTTGTCTGCACACCCGAAAAAAATAACAATTTAATACAAAAACGAAGATAATTGTTTACTTTGTAAACTAAGAAGTTTGCAGAACTGTATGTATGTTATTTACCTAGATGTAGGGTCTAAAGTTTTCATAGGTAAAAATAACGAAGCTAAAATGCCTTTTGCCACACAAATGTATATCACATGTTGTAATATTGTGTAAGCAGTTTGACCCACAAATACTTACATTCAGGAGAGTTACGTTTATTATTGCACGACTATAATCATTAATTAAACTTAAATAATATCTCAGGAGCGGCGATAGGAAACACCATTTCCGCGGCGAGCGCCACGAACGCCACGAGCGCCGCGAATGTCGTCGCCCGCGGGGCTCCTGGCTCGAAACTTTCTCCACCTACATGAATGAGTTTGCCAATTTAGCCGGCGATGTCGACTGCCATCCACCTAGCAGCGAGAAACCGCAGACAACTGGTCAGGCTAGCGCAAACACCCAGGCCAATCCAAACACTCAGGCCAATCCAAACACCCAGACCAATGGGAACACCCAGGCCCACGCAAACACTCAGACCAACCCCAATGGCCCAGCTACAATACCCGTGCTTCCGTCATGCAATCTAAACCTCGATGCACTCCTCACGCCGGAACACTTGAAGTACATAGCCGGATTGCAGAAGACATTGGCTGAAATTTTGGTACCAAATCTCGTACCGGAACAACAAAACCAGGCTAATGCTAATCAAGCTACGACATCTCAAAATACTGCATCAAATGCTAGCGCTCCCAATCAAGATGCTAACGTAGCTGGATCTGGTGCCGTTCAAGGAGCTACTGAAGTCGCGCCAACTGGTGCTAAGGATCTGATGACAGATGTGGAGATGGGCCAAGGCGACAGGAAGAATCCCGAAGCCGACAAAGCAAGCGTGACATCCAGCCGCTCTTCGATGTCCTCCGTCGCAGATAACAGGCCTATGGAAGTGGCTGATTCAACTGACAAGGCCGATGAATGGACCATGATAAATAAAGACACTGGTGAGTTCTTCTCTTTTTTATTTTTAAAAGGTTAAACGGGCAGATATTTTAAATAGGACATAATAGTGAAATCAAAAACATTACAACAAGTACCTACTGAAATTAAATAAACTCCACCCTGACTTCCGTTGAACATTTAGACGAAAAGTATACCAGCCAAATGTGAAACAACATGATAAGAGATGTTTCCTGTCTTTTAAATACCAACATTGGCATTCCTCCTCTCCGTTTCCCTGAATGCATGCTCAGATACAAACAATGAAATATTTATCAGGTACTTATCTGGCGGATGCCTCTGCAGATCTGATGGATGTGGCTGGCGCCCCTGCCGCTCCGATCGGATTCAACCTGCCTGAAGAGTTCCAGGCCAGGGTGCGCACTACTGACAGCATCTATCCTCCTTTGCACCCTGCCTCTGCTGGTATGTTTTAACATCCTTTTCATTATAGGCAACATTTTCTAGCACTAGACACTGGTAGAAAATAATTGAGGGACTGCCGGAGCGAAAAAAAGTTTGTTGTTATGAATGCCTGGGTTATCAATCAATGTTTTAATGCATATACTGTCAAACATTATGAAAATATTGATAGAAAATGCCGGAACCATTTCCATTGATTAAGTATACCATCCGATGGATTTCAGATTTGACTAATATATCGTAACGCAATCATTCCAATGAAGGAATCACAATCTGAACAATGCAATTTGGAAATTTTACCGCTGTACATGTGTATGTTGACTATCGATCGTTAGGTTCACCAACCACGTTGGGTTCCCTGTGGCGAAATGAGGGTAGTTATCAATGGCTTGCTTAACGGATTAGTAAGTTTCTCATCGCGGTGTCTTGTCGACACCATTTGTAATTCATCTTTTATTTAGACTATATGTACTACTCATGTAGTTTCTTCAGTAAGCATAAGTTTAGTGTAATCGGACTTAGGCAATAGGACATATTATACTATACATATCAAAGTACAGATAGTTTTATAAGATCTGGCAAGTTCACAGTACTAACACCAATGCAATTTGTCTAATACAGCATGTTTTTTATGCGTGTAACTAAGCTATAAGATTTAGTGACATATCTCGTTTGGTTCATCGCAGACATCGGAAAATCAAAGCAAACACTCTGTATTTGTTTTCAGTGATACTTCATTCCGCACGTTTATTTACAAACACTACCCAAGTGCATCCTGTATGTGTGTTAAGATGCCAGCTCTTAATCGATCTGCAGTATGCTATTTGTAGTCGAATCAACGCTTTACTTTTTGTTTATGTATTCCAATAGATTAATACATGAGTAGAACTTTATCGTTCATGATAAACAAATGTGGATAACAAAGTGTTATCAAGTGATTCATATAGCTAGGTAGGTACAGATGACACATTGCACTCAATTTGGTTAGTACAGTCTAATACTGAATATTCGACACACTTAGCTATTTTTTTCCAGGTTATCGATATTAGATTAGAAAATAGGTACTACTCAATTTGGTCCCTTGAGTAACCAGTGAAATCGGATCGGATATTCGATCCTGATCTAGCAAATTAAGACTATACCTACTGCTATTTACTAAGATCGTATTTCAATATGAATACGATATTTATGTAATTCAATTCAATTATGTAATTAAAATTTGGCTCCTATATTTATGTAGAAACCATCAATTCCCATGGAAAACTGACATTTCAAACTGTTAGTTACTCTGTCAATAAAAGCATGACTACAAAGCTCATATTAAAAACAACTAGACATGCAATTCTAAACTGACGTTTACAATAAAACGAGACAACGATATGAAAAACATGCAGGAGTGAAAGAGTAAGAGACAATATCTTCTGTCCTTTACTGCGTACCAGGGTATATCTGGATCTAAATGGTCAAATAGTAGTAAAAGTTTGGATCAAGAAGACATAACTTTCCATATATTTTGGTGGAAGAGAGACAGACTGAACGTGGGTACGCGGCTTGCAATAGGGATTTTTCTGACAGATTTTCGGGCGGAGAACTGTCATTACTGTCAAATTTTGTTTGGAAAGTATGACAGTAATGACAGTTTTTAAAGAAAGAAAGACGTCAAAGAAAATTCCCCATTCTAGTTGTGTTTGGTCTGAGCTACAAATACTTCAATATTTTCATGTGGTCTTCAGTGCTGGACCCTAAAGTGGCAACACCCGTCGCCGCTCCAGCACCAAGCGCTCCGCAAGCCACACCAGTGCAAGTCCCCGTGCAGCCGCCACAGCAGCAGCCCGCAATGTCTCAGCCGGCTCAGACACAATCAGCTCCGAGAGCCGGCCCGCGCAGACCTTTCCCCAGTAAGTAGTACTCAATTATTTGAATGAAGTAGTCACCAATTTATAAAAAAAACATTGATGAACTATGCATCTACCAGGATCTAATTAGTTAAAAAGGGAAAAAGAAATCGACGCTAGCAATTACTGGGGAAATTGAAGTAAAACGTTTTGATACTTTACGGTTCACCAACAAAAAGAATTCTTCGAAATTTCAGTTGAAAAATAACATTTTTTTTTGTTGTTGCCATGTTAAAATCGCCATTTCCCACATCGCTTCGCTTTCGCCAGGTACTGGTAGACCTATAGTTAACCACAGATTGAGCTTATCTTCCGTTGTTTGCTCGACGTTTCCACACTGTTACTTACCTTCATATATACCTAATGTGAGTGTGCGTTCTTTAATGACGAATTGAGTACTTCCTCCTTCTTTTTAAGTAGGCTAAAACAAATATTTAACTGGACGAAGTAAACAAATTATTTACTTAGACCAGTTTGGCGTGGCGTACATTTGAACAGCTTTTGGTACGTTCGCTAAGGAGTTCAAACATACAACAAACTCTGGGTCGAGCTGATTATGTCTTTTTGTGGGATATGAGGTCTAATTATTTTAGCCAGAGGCGCATTGAAACCTACTAAAGTAAACTCAGTAGTTCAGATGCAGCAATATTCGGCTCAAAATGGTATTTGTGACTCAGCCCGTATATGCAACATAATTTTGACGTATTTATGGTATTCCGAACAGAATTCTAAATCAAAAAACATTATTTACAACCTGGCGGTGAGTCAGATATTCAATCATGCTAGAACTGTTTCAAACTTCTAATAAGACACATTTATTTATGCTTACATTTTTACTACATTCATACACTTCACGCCTGTTTCCCGGAGGGGTAGGCAGAGACTACAGATCCATTTGTTGCGGTCCTGACATACAGATTGATTAATAAGAGCTGGCATCTTAGCACATTTATACAATGCGCTTGTGCAGGGCCTGTGAATAAACGAGCGGGATGACGTATCACTGCATACAAATACAGAGTGTTTGTTTTCATTTTCCCGATAACAGCCACCACAATACAACACGTGACACTAAACCTTATGGCTTTACGACACGCGTAAAAAAAACATGCTGTATATTTAGTCAAATTGCATTAGTGCGATTACTGTGAAAGTGCCAGCCCTTGTTAATCGATCTGTATCGGTCTGTGTCCCCTTTCGCTTCATCTACATTCATACATCTTTTAATTAATTTATTTACATTTATTCTTGTAACATTTCAGACCCGAAGATCGAAGCCGCACTGCAGCAGATGTTGAACATGGGCTTCAACAATGAAAGCGGTTGGTTGACTCAACTACTCGAGACCTATAATGGCAACATAGAAGCGGTACTTGATGTACTCACTCCTGTTGCGCCGCCGAAAAAGTAAACACTTAGGTGTTGTCTCAGTTCTTCGGTAATTTTAGTTCGGTGCTAAACAAAAGTCAACCTTTATATGTACAGAAGAAGGGTCATTTTAATGTTGAAACTACTGACAGTTGCCAAATTGATTTGTTACTTTAACACCACTGAATACAGTATATTTTACAAGAAACACTGGACAAAATAATCGAATTACTGAGACTAGACCAACACTTATAGCATGGACAAATTTTATGATATCTCCCTTCGGAGTAACAGAAATTGAGATTGTAACATTATTAGAATGTTTATTTAAATGAGTAGTTTTGCTACTAATGGAGTACGATATATATTTTTTTAAATAGAAATGCAAGAGTCTCCGTGTCGAATATCAATATGTTATTTTTGTAGCTCATTGTGTGAGTGTATTGCAATTTAATTTTACTTGGACCGAGTTTCAATTGTTAATTTTCTGTGCAGCCTGTTCTTTTTTTATTAGGCCTCTTTTAGGGGCACCTGGCCCTCTCAAAGCCACATACACTATAGCTTTTAACGGTTGCTTAATTCCAAATGTATTATCTACACTGAACACTCGATACGGCTTGTGTCTCCAAAAGAGGCTGTTTGCTCCGAATGGGAATTATTTACTTACCTATAATACGTTAGCTAGTACATATATAAATAAGTTTCATAGACTAATGTAGAGGGCGCTACATTTATAAGCCTAAAAGGATTTGAAACAATAAAAAGTTTAAAAAATATCGATTATTATAGGGCAACAAAAAGAACTTCATCTGTTGGTGAACCTTAAAGCATCAAAACGTTTTACTCCAATTTCCCCAGTGTTGCTGGTGTCCATTTCTTTTTTCCCTTTTTGCCATCAGAGATCCTGGTACACCTATACGTCTGTAGTTTAATGTTACGAATTTAAGTACGTAATAATGTATACCTAATTTTTCTTATTTTTCTCTTTACCTAATGGTAAAGCACTAAATACTTTTACGTTATTTTCACACATGAAGTGTGTGCACATACTTTTTGTTTGTTTCTGGTATTTTTGGTGCTTTTCTTTAATTTTTATTTAGTAATTTAAGACAATGGAATTATGTAGTAATTCATATACCGTAGGTATAATACGTACCTACTTACTGTAGTTATATAGCTATTCGGTACAATGACATATAAAATATTTATATAAGGAATGTATGAAGATGTGATATATTATACAATTGACTGTGAAAGAAAATTATAGTGTTGAATAAATATAAAATATAAATATTATATTTTAACTTTAATATTAAAATATGCTGTAGTTTAGTTTGTAGTTAATAAAGGTACATGGGAAAATGGTCTTTCAATTGAAACAAATAAATTACTTATGAAATATGTGTTATTTTAAGAAACCATAGGAGTGCTTTTTTGCGTCAACATTTTCTTTCTTTTCTCTTAAAAGGGCTCTGCCCAGTGCTTCGTCTAGTGATTGTGCTGCGGTCCTGAAATAAAACAAAAAAAATATGTATTATCTGTAAATCCTGTACAAGGAAAAGCGTTTGTGGTCCAGTTGTTGGTCGAATACATGACTTGTAATCGGAAACGGGGATCGAGATCGGCTGCAGGACGTTTTAAAAAAGGAAAATAATAAACTGTACATCAAAATTACTAACTTGCACACCTAAAAAGCCAAAGTTATCACCAGAATGGCAATTAGAAGACCAAATCAGTAATTTTGTCGCTAAGTCAGTATTTTAGTTAGGTTAGGTTAGACTTTTTTGATGCACGTTTAAATACTATCCTTTAAAAAACAATGAACAATCGTTTGACCACTATTCCATTGTCAGACCAGAATAGATATGTAATATAAAGAACATACATTCCCTGATTAATGGCGTCCTTTAAAGTTTGCGGCGCTAAACTTCCAGGACCGTTCATGCTGATTGTGCTGCATTTCCGTTTCACCTCGGTATCATCCTCCATTCCCTCCTGGGTATTGTAATACCGTGAATCGCCTGTCACACCAACTACAAGGGAAATTACACTGCAACTTTCCTCTTCGGCCGATGGGTCCACAACACATTTGTCACCGATTTTACAGAGTGTTACCTGGCAAACAAATTGGTCTGTCATTTTTTACGGAATGCGCGCACTGACATGATATTAAATGTTTAAAACGGGTATTATAGCACGAAGATTAACTCCAGTCAGCTCGCGACACATGTAACTGTGTCGAAACCTCGGGCAAACAACGAAGGTAAGCTGAATGATTAAATTTGTCTGTTACATCATCATCACTACACTCTGGTATTTGCAACACTCTGGCATCGTAGCGGCAAACGACGTGCATTGCTGGTTTCGTTACTTTCATTTCACTGTCGTCCATAGTAAAACAGCGATTCACATAGTTTTCCGGTTACAATGTCAGATCGAGAGTGTAGCAGACTGGTCATTGGCGGTAGTGGGGGATATAAGCTTGCACTAGCATAAGTTAAGCTGTAGTAGACCTTTAAGATTTAGTCAGTTCTTGGGACTTGCAGCTTAACGAACCGCCTAAAGCATGAACTTTCATATCTATCCCAATACTAAGTAAGACATTTTTGTAAATACAAAATCAATAAGCTATTTTTGAGACTATCAAAACCTTGTGTGTCTCGACCTTATTTTGGTGTGAATAATTAATTAAAATTTTCTTACCAAAAGTGGTGCTGATCCCACGTCAAGATGCTTGCAATCATAGGGATCATCAGAAAGCTGAAGGTCAACATTTCCTCCGTCCATGAGCACGGCTTTCACAAATGGTATCCTAGTGTTGAATAATGCAGCCTTGACAGCTAGGGATACAGCATCACAGAGATTACCACCACATTCCAATATCTGAAATTGGAAAAATATTTTTTGTAGTTATGATGTCCATTAGCTTTTTACTATTTACACACACTTCATGTGTCACACCCCAGTCCAACTTTTCCCGTCGTGGGGGTCGTAAGAGGCGACCGAGGGAATGCTCCAGAGCATGGGCAGTGCTCTCTGTGAGTTAAACCAATTTGCCTTCCAAGGTGACAATTATTGATGTGAAATCTTGGGGGGGGGCCCAAGTGTATAAGCGTTGTATAGAAAAAATACCCTTTAGTACATGCCTAGGAGGTACATCATCAGTTGTTCTCGGATCATGGGTTTATTAAAAAATACCATTGAACACTTTGAAAAGATCTAGGTTCTATTACCTTCCTAATAACAAGTTGAATATCATCAGTAGTCCTTACCAGAATGTCTACAAACAGTTTCCAACATTGTTTTCCATCCAAAATGCAAAGTTGTTTGAGATTGAATGCCTGTGCCGACTGATATGCTTTTTGCATTAAATTTGAGATGTTGCTCGCCAATTGTTCACCTCCTCTGCCTTCAAATTCAGGTGTAGCATTTGCAGAACTGAAATATTAATCAAATAATTGTTGATATACTTGTTTATCTTTTATACATACATACATGCCATAAAAAATATAAGTCACTAGAGGATGCCCCGCAATTTCATGTGGCAAGTTCCTATACTACTGCCAAGTTTTAAAATCATAACTCCAAAATTAATTAAGTAATTAATGTTTTTCTTGTATAACCTTTTATCCCGCTTATGGGATGATTTTTGAAAAATCCTTTTTTCTCATGTAAACATTATGAAAAGAACCCCAGTGCAAAATTTTAGGGTCAAGGTTGGGCAGGGTGTTGATGAGTTGGTGATGAATGAAACAGATTCATCCAAAGTGAAACATGAGCCAAGTAATTTTAAATTGTATCTAGTTTGTGCTGATTGTGGGATTTATAGAGTTAAAAAGTAAAACATACCAATCAACAAAAAACTCAATCTTTCCATGTCCAGGTTTTTCAGGTTTTGGCACATCTACTTCTGTCTTTACACCGACAAGAATGTCTGTATTTGCCAATCTAAGTCGAGCTGACCCATTAGCATTACTTACAACATCAGTTTCCAGTTCCATTGGCCGGTAGTCTATGTTTGATCTTCCATCTGAGCGATAATCATCCTGTGAAAAATTAACTTTAGGTATTAGAAGTTTTTTTTTATTTGCACATCGAAACAGGCAGGATAGTGGTCAAACGCTTGTTCTTAATGATAAAAAAAACAACATTGGCACTAGATGAAATGCATTCTCCATTTCATGATGAAAAACATTTGATTGGCTGATTTATAGAATGCTGTCATTTACTCGCATCCTGGACGACAAGTAAGCAGAGTTGAGTTTGAAATAGGATATTCATTGCCAGAACAGTTTGGCTGTCAGTGGTTGTGTGGTAGCGGGTTCGTTCACTGTATGTATATTGGGAATGAAAATGTATTCCGCCCTATAGTGTCGTGTTTCTTGAGCGTATACTTGATGCCATAATAATACCTAAGTACCCACTTATTCCACGGTCTGTCCGAGCAGAACAAGAGATAGATTTGTGAGCAACATTTCAGTTGAAGAGCCTAAATATGTTTGAAATAATCGTGGCATGAACATAGATAAAGAAAAATAAAGTAATAAAGCAAAACATAATTGTTGCGTATAGGTTATGTTTACAAACTTACCTTGACGCCGTGTAGTACAAATGTTTTTTCAGTTTCACTAAGTCTAAGTAGCTCTGCCATTATAAAGATTAAGTTCTAGTAGAACTTATTTCATTTACTGCATCAGATAAAATACAAGAAAATGTAGGCCAAAAATCTAACCAACAAACAACAAACCGACACCAGCTCTAGCTGTCATTCATGCTGTCAGTATCATCTTAAAACACAAATGACTATCATGGTTTTTGCGCGGGAAGCTATGATATACAAATGGCTTCTTTGTGTCTCTTTTTCCAAAATAATAATATTACCACAACAAAAATAAAATAAAAAAACTATCATGGGGTTTTTAGCGGGAAGCGATGAAATACAATTATTAGCTACTTATTTTTCATTTTTGAGCGTCTGTGGTCCAGTTGGTCGGACACTTGACTTGTAACCGGGAGGTCCCGGGTTCGAGTCCGGCTACTGGACGTGTACCAATGGGACTCTTTTTCAGAGCCTATGTACGCAACGCAACGCTCGTACGGTGAAGGACAACATCGTGATGAAACCCGCACACCACAAGGTGTGTGAACCCTATAACGGCGATGGGCTCACCCCCTGTCACGTTGGGTTAAATACGCTTGGTGAACCGTGGGTATTTGCTTTAGCAAGTGCCTCTGCCTACCCCTCTTTGGGATTAAAGGCGTGAAGTGCATTTTTTTTTTTTTCATTTAAACGA
This sequence comes from Conopomorpha cramerella, assembly GCA_012932125.1. Lineage (NCBI taxonomy): Eukaryota > Metazoa > Arthropoda > Insecta > Lepidoptera > Gracillariidae > Conopomorpha > Conopomorpha cramerella. The sequence goes on along the minus strand of SJJU01001783.1, from coordinate 9,128 downwards.
CTTAAAGATTTTCTCAATTCGACCGTATACATACCTACATATAGGTACTGCGTGTAAAAGGACCCCGGGCAATGGTCTTAGAAACGTTGTTGGGTTGGCTCATTAATATAATAAATTTTTACTATAGCGACAACGCGGGGAAATGAAAAAAAAATTCCATCTCCATACAAATTGTCATCTCTCAAGGCAAAAAAATCTTGTATGAACATTTTTTTTTTCATTTCCCCGCAATGTCGCCATATTAAAAGTTGTTCTTATTGACGAGCCCAGCAACGTTTCTAAGGGTGTTACCACACCAATCGATCCATTGTCGATCGACAGCATCGTTCGATGGTGGAATGGATTAGTCTACGTCAATCGATAGCCTCTAGAAAACTATTAGTTCGACCAATCGATCGATCGATCCTCAAACTACCTTCGATCGACAATCGATCGATTGGTGTAGTAACACCCTAAGACCGTGCATTGCTCGAGGCCCTTTTACACTCGGTATCCTTTTTTATGTTTGTTAGTCGATAACTTCGTCGTTTAAGAACCGATTTCGATGTTTATTTTCGTTTGGTTGTTTGAAGGAAAATATTTCAAAGGTAAGAAAGAATGATAAGGATACCAGTTAGATAAATCGAGGGGAACTTCAAAAACCGTAAGGACGGGCGACTAGTACTGGTTCTCACTTCGTCTCTATTTTTTTTATGTTTGTTACCTCAGAACTTTCGCCTGGGTCTGTGCCTGGGTGAACCGATTTCGATGTTTTTTTTATTTGAAATCTGGTGCTTCCCGTTTGGTCCCATATAAATTTGGTTCAGTTCCGTCAATGCCATCCATGAGAAAACCACTTATATGTAAAATTTTACTGGTTTAAGTCGGTCCTTTTTTCTTTTTTTAAGCTATTCTTTAAAATGATTCAAAATTAATTCAGCTCTCTCGAACAAGCCGGTTTGAAAAAGCTCCAGTATCTAGAGTGTGGTCAACGGTCCAACGGCGGGTTGTGCTGAAAATGTATGATATATTCATACATTATCAGCCCTCCTCTTGGCTTTTGTAGACTGCGAGAAAGCCTTTCATTTATGTGAGATTAGGGTAGTGTGGCTGTCTGTTCATTGGGGTCTTTGCTTTTCTTCCGTAGGTAGGTACATCGAGGTGCTGAAGTCTTTGTGAAAACCTCACCACGTCCGTGCTAATCTAGAAAGGTTAAAAGACGAAGCTTAAGCAGTTTACAGCCCTAGGAGATGGCTTAAAACTTCTGTATTGGAAGGGACGTGAAATTAACGTGAATAGCGAGTATTCCTGTCGTGGACCTATTCTTGTCGTACTGTGGGGTCGGCAGCTTGGTGCAATTTTAACAAATGTCTATGTTATCACCCAAGATGTGACAAAAAGGCAACATACCTCTTGAACCACTTGCTAGCCCTGCTGTGTCACTAAAATATCATTAAGGAATTATAATGCAACTATTACCTAAATAATAAACCGTCAGGTATCTCAGACCAAAAACAACTAGACTTGCAGAACTTCTAAACTGACGTTTAGAATAAAAGGGGACAACGATATGAAAAAGATACAGGAGTGAAAGAGTACGAAACGATATCTTCTGTCCCTTACTGCGTAACAGAGTAATCCAAACTGTCACATTAGTAGTTAAAGTAACAGTTTGGGTCCAGAAGTACATAATTTTCCCTACATTTTTGTGGAAAGAGATAGACGGTGGAAGTTGAGGGTGGTACGGGGCTTGCAAGTCTGCAAGGGCTCACATACAGGTATACATAGGAACAACGTAAAGCATAGGGTTGACACGTTGCGAAATAAAACTGAGGATATCTGCTTAATATACTACATACACACATGAAAAGTTTCTAGGGATCAAGTACATTTTAAAAGATTGCTATGAAGAATATATTTTACAAAAACTGAATTCATTCATAATTTATTCAAAATGTGGTGATAAGTCAATGATACAGGCATGGGGAATTAGGTAGGAGACCAATCCAGAAGATTAGATTTGATTAAATTAGATTTTTTTAGAGCTAAAAATGTTCTTGATCCCTAGACACTTTTGATGTGTGTATTTATTAGGGGAGTACGTAATGCAACATACGTACCACAAAATATATTATTTCCACTAAGGATGGATCCGCAGCGTATAGTCCTTTGTAGCAACATCATAATGTAGTAGGGTCCTCTGTCACCTAAGTGCCCTAACGTCACATTAACAAATTTACTCATCTATCCATCTCATTTCCCATTCGCGACTGACAAAATCATTATTACCCCGGCCACCTTTACGTGTTAGGACATACGGATTACATTCCCATCATATCTATTTAGCTTTTGATGCTGACAGTACCATCGGGCATTACTTAGTACAGCGCTGGGGGGGATCTCGCAACATCCTCTTTTAAATTGCGAGTTATCGTAATTGTTTCATTGGTACAGATTGAGGTCCCGTGTTCCATTCGTGTGTTGGGTGTCACCAGGTCGGTGTCATTCTTTTTAAAGACCAACAGTCATGGATACCGCTTCAGGGTTAATGGTGCAGAAATTCGGATGGGTGGACTATGTGGTTTTCGTGTTTATGCTGGCAATCAGTGCCGTGGTCGGGGTTTACTGGGGTTTCATGAAGAAGCAGACCACACAGCAGGATTACCTCTTAGGCGGAAGGAACATGCAGGTGGTGCCTGTTGCTATGTCACTTGTCGCTAGGTAAGTGTGTTGTACTTTCCACCACCATTATTATTCTGGAGGGAGGCTTGACAAAAAAACAAAAAATGAGACCAAAATTTGCAATGTACGATTTTATTGTGTGAAGGCCAATAAAATGGTGGTGCTCGTGACGAAACCGTTACCACTGTTCCGTTTTCTGGGGTCTATTAAATTCAAATGTAATATAAAAACGAATACTTGAGGTACGTCTTTTTGGCATACGTCACTGGATTGGAAGCGAGACGTTTATAATAATTAATAATGTAGGTACATATTAATTAAATAGACCTCCCCGCGTGTACATACCTGTCCTCATTATTACAGAGTTTAATATTTCATATAAGAAAATCAATAATGTAAAAAAAGACCGAAGTGTTAGTCTTCGGACTGTGACTGTATCAAATGAATTTGTTTTCATGTCAATTATGCACTTACAATGCTGAAGAGAAATATTGCGAGGGTATACATAACAAACAGTAGGTAGGTACCTATTATAGGTATATTAAAAGTCTATACCGGGTGTTTTAAATTAAGGAATGATTTATCCCTATTAAGTAGTTTACGAATGTGGGTGTGTGTGTTTTACATAGAAATAAACAAACCCCTGGTGCTGTATTCAAACCGTGGACCGTTATTTTCCCTTAGTCCACGTCTATTTGTTACTAAACTCAAATTGTTTTATCAAAGTTTAGGTAGATGAAAAACATTTAAAACAAAAAGCTTTGTGTAACATACATACATACATGGTACATGGAACTCTCAAATGCCTTATAGTTATGCATCATTTGTAAAAGCATCAACCCACAAGCTTAAAAAAATACATATGTTATTGTTGTGGAGAAAGAAAACATGTTGAGGGTCTGGCGACCCTTGGACCCTGAATCAGTATACACAAAAATCTTATTCAAACTCAGTTCATATAAAATGCTACTGTCCCTTTAAGTACATAATTTATTAGAGGCAAAGTGCAAGTTATCACATTGGCTCTCCCTGTACCTACCCCTACCCTAAGATGTGGTTACAGTTAGCAATGATATGGCCTTAATCAGCTCCTTATTTGATATACATTTCGATATTCGTGAGATGTTTTTCATTTTATAATGTCACCAACCTCATATACCCCCTTACCAATAAAGGCGTTGTCACTTACACAACGGTTATTACAGGTCTACTTGAACTGGTTAATCCGTATTTGACATACAACTGACAAGTTGAGCTTTGTGTATCTTCGAAATAGCAATTCTGCCATTATTAGTAAGGCCCTTAGTGTGGGCCTTTTTATAGTGGGGAAACCCGTTATGGATACTATGCCACTGGCGGGGACAATGGCGGGGTCATGTGGGACTCGCTTTCACGTAAACCCCATGGTGATCACACATGTTATTTCCGGGGTCTTTTAGGGTCGCCAGTAATCGACGTCGAATTTCGAATAGGCGCCTGATCTTGATCTGACTGATATACCCCCGTACCATGAGGTCTTACAGTAATATTGCTCTCGCTGTGTGACAGGGATAGCGCTAGATGAGTGGTATAACACTGCCTCTTTTACACGGCGTAAACAAAATTACTTTTATACTAAATGGTACGGGGCCAGTTCCTGATCTGGTTTTATCTAGTTTATAAATGAATTCTTTCTTGTGTAAACCACAACACCACTGTTATCGCCAACCCGCGTGCGAAGTGTGGGGATTATTGAAATTTCCCCCCAAATTATCATGGAAATCATTGCGACCCTAGTCCAGCATTAGACGTTATGTGACTGATGATTAAATGAATTCTTTTGCAACGAATATTGTTGATTCTCCATTCGATTCTTCAGTTTTGTATCAGGTATCACGCTCCTGGGTTCACCGACGGAAGTGTACATGTACGGAACCCAATATGGCTTCATTATTGGCGGAATATTCCTTATGACGTTAGTAATGACACAAGTCTACCTGCCTGTTTTTCATGACCTGAAAATAACATCGAATTATGAGGTAAGATATTTGAAATTAAAATTCAGTACTGTAATGTCACCTTAGTTCATAATGACCGTGATCTGTCTGTGTGAATTAAACAGTAGTAAATAAATAATACGAATAAATTACAACAGCAATCGGGAGGTTACGACTTCGTTTCCAATGGGTCTTTTTAGAGCCTATATACGCCACGCAACGGTCAATACGTGAAGGACAACATCCTGATGAGACCCGCATACCACAATCCCATGCCCTGTCACATTGTGTTAAACAACCGTAGACATTTGCTTAGTAAGTTCTTTTGCATACCCAGCTTTGGGAATAAAAGGCATGAAATGTGATGTGGTCTGTGTATAACTTTCTTCTGATTAACTGGTTTCCCTCGAGTACTTTGGGATATGAATATCAGATCCTGCCCCCCTAGCAAGGCGCGTCAAGAAAGTAGTATTATTAGTAGTAGTATGTATGTATGTACACGACATAGAGCAAATACGTGCTGTGAGTGGCTGTTATGTCACACATCGTGCGACTCAGCTTGTTTCAACCTTAATATACCTAATATTATCTCTACATAGTATAAAACAAAGTTGCTTCCCGCTGTTTGTCCCTATATGTATATGCTTTTATATATTGAATACGACGAAATGTATTTTGATGCGGTTTTTTAATAGATAGAGTGATACCAAAGGAAGGTGTACATGAAAAATATAGTAGATAAACAATAAGTATCAGCATTGCACTCGTGCGAATCCGGGGAAATCCGTTAGTTTTTTAATAAAGAAATATACCTAAAACAAATCTTTTCAGTATCTATCAATGAGATTCGACAACAAAGTGCGATTGTTTGGATCTGTGCTGTTTGCTTTCACCCTGGTAAGTTGATCTTTTTAACTTCATTCTATTCACGTTCCTACATCCATTATACATTATGTTCAAATCGGTGTGTGGCCTGCACGAGGAATCGATGGGCATGAATGAAAAGATGAGTCGATTGAAATTTGACATTTTTAGTAGATTTTTATGTTACTCCTTAATATACTAAACGTGGCCGAAGGGTCCTTATGACGTTTTGTCCATTTCCTTATTTAAGAAAACGTTTGTATGTACAGCAATCATTATGACTAAATAAGTTCCAATTTTCAGGTTGGATGGTTACCCATAGTGATATACGTACCAGCTTTAGCGTTTAATCAAGGTGAGTTAATACTCGAAATATTGCCTAATCAGCAAGAAATATTGTGTAAGAAAACACTTTGTCTTAAATTAATGTTTATTTTTCAGTGACTGGTGTAGACATTCATGTTATAACTCCAATAGTTTGTTTAGTCTGCATATTCTACACAAGCGCAGTAAGTATCCAAGTATACTCGTATTATTAGCTAAACTTACAGTATTTCTTTCTCAAATTTTATTTATTCATTTCTTTTTTGGGTTGCGATAAGTAGAGTTCCTACACAGGACATAACGTAAACTAGGCTGCCAGTATTATGATCCATAACCAACTAAAAAAAAACAGAAATTATCATAAGAAATTCAATCTTTCCTGCAAAAGAAAAAAAGCATTGTTTATGTCCGACTTTTTTATTACACTTTGCGACCAGCCAGTTATCATTTTTTCAGAGAAACTCAAATGCTGTCGTATTCATTGAGGAGTTTTCTAAAAAAAACAATCTGTCAAGATAGTGGGAAACGAAAGATATCCTACTTATAGATATATGTAAACTACTGTATTCCATGATCGTTCATCTTCGCGCTCGCTCTTTTGTTGATTTTTTTAAAAAGAAAACTACTGTATTTTTCTTTAATACATAATATTTTTAAAAATGCCCAAGATTCTGTAGTCAGCCAGTACCTAACTTCTAATTTCAAGTACTTAGAAACCATTTGTATTTGTATCAGGGTGGACTCCAAGCTGTGGTATGGACGGATGTTATACAGATCACAGCGATGTTTGGTGCAATGGCGCTTGTTGTAATAAAAGGTACCTTGGACGTGGGAGGCTTCAGCGTGGTCTGGCAGAGGAATATGGATAGCGGGAGGATCGAGTCACCAAAGTAAGAAGATTTCCTTCTATAATCACTAGATGTTGCATACTGTCTATATAATTATTGAGCGAACGTGACTTCATCACATCAAATCAAATCAGAAATTATGTAGACTACGACAAACGATAGCTGGCAGAAGCTGGCTCCGAGAATCCGAAGATAAAGACAGACACAGTGACGTGCTTTGAAGACGACTATGCCCAGCAGTGGACAAATATAGGCTAATGATGATGATGACGTTGAACACTGTATGTTCTAACTGAACAATTCTCTTCCAGTTGGGACCCCAAGCCTCTTACCAGACACACAGTATGGGATTTGCTCATTGGACACGACTATGCCCAGCAGTGGACAAATATACGCTAATGATAGTCATGACATTGAGGACTGTATGTTCTAACTATACAATACCTCTGCCTACCCCTCTTTGGGATTAAAAGCGTGAAGTGTATTTATTTTTATTTATTTTATTATACAATTATCTTCCAGTTGGGACCCTAATCCTCTCACCAGACATACAGTATTGGGTTTGCTCATTGGAGACGACTATGCCCAGCAGTGGATAAATACATACGCTGATGATAATGATGACGTTGAATATTGTATGTTCTAACTATAAAATTCTCTTCCAGTTGGGATCCTAATCCTCTTACCAGATACACAGTATGGGGTTTGCTCATTGGACACGACTATGCCCAGCAGTGGACAAATATACGCTAATGATAATGATGACGTTCAGGACTGTATGTTCTAACTATACAATTCTCTTTCAGTTGGGATCCCAATCCTCTTACCAGACACACAGTATGGGGTTTGCTCATCGGCGGAGTGATTTACTGGCTCCAAGCTAATTCTGTCAACCAGACAATGGTGCAGAGGTACTTGGCTCTGCCTACCCTTCGTAAGGCTAAATGGTACGTGCATATGTCTTTAAGTAGTTAATGGAAACGTGATCTCATCTGTGTAAATGTTTTATTTATTTATTTATTTATATGAATTACAGTATCTACCCTTACAGGATGCCCCATGCGGTAGATAAGAATTTACAAAATATACACAATACAACACAATACAAGAATACGATACAATCCAAAAAAACAAATTAGTAAAAAAAAAAAACAATAAAACAAACATAGACACAATAAAAAATATAACAATAAAACATTCATATTTTATAAAATTAGGACAGCTAAGATATGTTGTCTTGTATATGTTGTCTTGTAAAAATACGAAATAATAGGTTAAAACATATTCATTTTGAGCCAAAGCTAAAATGCTCAACGTAACGCTCGCACGATGAAGGACAACGTCGTGATGAAACCTGCACACCACAAGGTGTGTGAACCCTATAACGGCGATGGGCTCACTCCCTGTCACGTTGGGTTAAATAGGCTTGGTGTACCGTGGGTATTTGCATAGCAAGTGCCTCTGTCTACACCGCTTTGGGACTAAAAGGCGTGAAGTGTATAAATTATATTAGATTCATAGTTAAGTTGTTCTTATCTATTGTATTTGTTTTATCATTCATTGCAGGGCAGTGTTTCTCTTCGCTATTGGTATATCAGTATTATATTGCTTCTGTCTGTACTGCGGTCTGCTGATATTTGCGAAGTACCACGATTGTGACCCTCTACAAACAAAGGTAGATACATCATTTTTTTAAAGAAAAGTGCACTGAGAGTTAGACTGACTCTTTCCCACCAAAATGTATGATAATTATGTACTTCTCGATACAAAGTGTCACTTTTACTACTAATTTGACGGTTTGGATCTAGATTTACCCTGATACGCAGTAAGGGACAGGGGATATTGTCTCTTACTCTTTCACTCCTGCATGTTTTTCATATCGTTGTCTCGTTTTACTCTATACGTCAGTTTCGGATTGCAAGTCTAGTTGTTTTAGGTTTGAGATACCAAGTATTACGGCGCGAAATTGACTAAAGATAAGCATTCAGCATACCTTCGTTGTTTGCTTATAAAATGTAACAAAATAAAATTCCTGCTCCGTATTTCTGAAATTACATTGACACACACTTTTCAACGCTCACGTTTTCTTGACTCCATACAAATTATTTTTATCCATAAGCGTCTTTCCCCATGAAGCGATATCGATCGCGCGATAAAAGTTCGAGAGCCGATAAAAATCGCTCGCAATTCTGTATCGCCGCGATATCGAGCGCGCTGCGCAACGGAAAATATCTGCATTTCTAATCATGTCGAGCGACGAGGAAGACGTTGCTTTGTACATGTTTGTCAGACGAAGACGTCGACAACGTCGTTTTTGGATACATCCGTACATAGAAAAAATCATTTAACCAGGCTACTCATTGCAGTCAAAGAACTAGATATAGGTGAAATACGCTTTAAAAGATTATTACCTACCTATATAATATACCTACTCATAGATCTCCATTCTTTTTGC
>SJJU01001781.1:0-30480 GCA_012932125.1 Conopomorpha cramerella | reverse complement strand
CGATAATTTTCTACATTTTTGTCGCTAAATATTCTTTTTTCTGTGGACCATTTGTTTTTATTTGTACTATAGTTGGTAGCTAAATTTAATATTATGCCTCTGTGATCTGAGAGACCAAGCTCTTTTGTTGATAAGTTGAAAAAACTTTTTGGAAAATTTGTAAATACTAGATCAAGGCAAGTTGTTGAGGAGGGGGTTATTCTAGTTGGCTCTTCCACGTTCTGAAAGAAATTATAGCCTAAGAATGTTTGTACTAAATTTGTACTATGTGTTGATTGTTTCAGGATATCTATATTAAAATCTCCTCCAATTATCACCTTTTTACTATTGTATTTTTTTGTCAAGATAATTAATAATTTGTCGAAATGTTTCATGGCATCACTAAAATTATTTTTATTCGGACAGTAAATGACTACTATAATTATGTCTTGCTTGCATAATTCTATTGCACTTATTTCAAATATCAGCTCAACAGAAAATCTTTTTATTTCGTCTAGTTCTTTAAATTCTATATTTTCTTTTAGGAAAATAGCCACCCCTCCACCTATGTGGGATTTTCGATGATATATAGTTGCCAGATTGTAACCGTTAATGTGGAGTAAGTCTATATTATCCGCTTTTGTCCAAGTTTCTGTTAAGCATATCATTTGAATGTTTTTTTCTATGTATACATTTGTTTCTAATAAATCTAGCTTATTGTTTAGGCTTCTTATATTTTGGTATAAAATGTTAATGTAAGGAACGAAAATTATGGTTTTGTCTCTTGTCTCTTTGTATGCTATTTTGAGGTAGGTGGGGTGAAGTTGTTACTGGTCGGCTCGTAGTAATTATTTCTATAGTAGGTTCAGGTGTGTGATCGGTTATCTTTCCATCTACGTAAAGCTTATTGTCAAATATCTTCGCGTTGTGTCCTTCTTGTCTTGCTTGAATCAATATCTTTATTAGTTGTTTCCTGTGTTGAAGAGAATCTTCGTCTAGGTATTTTGCTATCGACAGTCCGGTGTTCCTGAAGTATTGTCTGTTTTGTATTATTTGCCGCGTTATTTTTTTGCTCAGTAGTTCGATCATAAGAGGGCCGTTGCGTCCAAGTCTTCTAACATCTTCGATGTACCCTTGTAAATCGAGATTCAAAATGTCTCTAAAAATTTGTATGACTATCCCGTATCGCTCCTCCTCATTTTCCCACTCATTTTTTCTCACTCCATATAGTATAAATCTTTTTTGGTTGTTTTCTTCTGGTTGTATAGATTTTGTTACATTTCCAACATTTATGCATTCGTTTTTTGTTCCTTTTATGGTTTTATCCAAGTGGCTGAGTTTAGGGTTTCTATTAATATTATCTTGAATATTTTTAATTTCGGATTGCAGTTTAGCATTTTCTTTTCTTAGTTCTTCAATATTTTTTTTAAGTTGCGTGATATCTTGGCATTGTGACTCTTGTTTTGTCGTTAGTGAGTGTACTTTTGGAACAAAGTCTTGTTTCATCTGTATTATCTCATTTCGTATTTGCTGGCTAATACTTTGGTTTAGTTCAAATATTATTGATGTTCTCATGGCTTCCAGTTTATTATCCAACAGTTTTCCTAACTGATATATTGTGATTTGCATTTGGGTATTGTCATCAGTTGTGTTGGTTGTTGAGGTGTACGGGGTCTGGTTTGGGCTCATTTCCCTTACGATGGGTTGGGTATCCCCCAAGAGGCTAATATCGGAGTCTTGGTCGGTATTCCCTGTATTGTAGAGTTTCCTGACTGGCGTATTGTCATTTCTCGGTTGTCTTTTTGTAATATTTTGGCAATCGGGGCATTGCCAGGTCAATTCGTATGAATGTGGTTTAGTTTTAAATTCACTTTTTGGTATATTCAGACATTGGTAATGATAAGCTTTTTTACAGGAGGCACAGTTAAGGCGATCAGCTATGTTTGCGTGTTTTAGGCATGCTGCACACTTATTCATTTTAATGCCTTGCTCGACCTCTGTTGGTAGTTTTGTGGGGGGTTAGTAGAACCACCCTCGTGTCCACCCTTAATTTTCAAAAATATATTAAATATATATTAAAAAACTGTTGGAGGTAGCTTCGTGAAATTTACAGGGTATATTCTTCTTCTGGGTCTTCTTAATATAGTGTATTAAAAACTTTATGTCACCGATCTGCTTTCCGCGATTTCTTTAATTTAGTTTTAATTTTTTTTAAAATTGCTCTACCTGCTATATTTTTCATCCGTTTTTTCTGCTCTCAACGGTGTTAGTCTTCTTTTTTTAGCCCCTTTCTAGTCCTGTAGTTTTTTCAGCTGAAACTACAACACTTCTGAAACCACGTGCCACGTGGTTTTCAGTTTTTCTTCTGTATTTTCCGTGTTTTCCACGGAAAATTTCTAATTTTCGCTGGGGATGTGCAGCTTTATCAGGCGCTTCAGGATCCAGTAAAAAAGTGGGGGGTTGCCGGTTAAAAACCGGCGCCGCACGCGGTGAAAGGTCCAAATTTTAAGTTTTCCGCAGATCAAACAAAGAAAACTTTTTTAATTTTCACTTTACCACTTTTCTTTTTTTTTCACTTTATACTAGGCACTACTATTCAACTTTTGATGTATCGCACTTTGTTGTATCACGATTTTCCGATTTTTTACGATTTTTTTAAGCGGAGCGATTAACAATGAAACCTATTTGGTAGGATGAACGTCCGTGATCAAATATCAAAGCCAACACTCACAGCATCTGATTAATTATGAGATAAATTAATTGGTAATGACAAAAAGTATGTTTTATCACTAAATGTAACCTTATTATGTAACATTTAATATGTAAAATATAAGTAGCATCAAACTTTTTTATTTTTAAATAATTTTTATTTTTTAGTAAATGGAATGTTGTTAAGTTGTTGTCAGATCATTGCAAACAGGAATATCAAATTAGAAACTACACTTTATTAAATCTCTGAAGTTGTACATGATAACTATTGTCTGATTTTATAAATATGATATAATTGGTCCAAAATTGCCCATGTCCTTTAGCAGCAAAAAAATTACCATATAGAAACTTTTTCCTATAGTTTCAAATGGTTCTACCAGTCTATTGCTGGACACACTCCCAATGTAAGTTAGGTACTCAATAACTAAGGCTAAGGTAAAGCTGCAAATAACTAAAGCACATCACTTAGGTTTAGAACTCTTTTATTTGTTAAGAACATTTTGCTTAAAGAAATTAGATACATGAGATTAATTTCCATGTGGAATGGATACCCATCAGTAATAAACTGATAAGGGCTGAACAGATAACATTTAGTCAGTCTACAAAAAAGTCCATGGATTACATTACAAAATACTGGAGGATGACCTATCAGATTTAATGACATGATGAAGGCACAATATGGCAAATATTTTTGTTGGGTACTTATGTAGGTGCACCACACAATGTGGAGCTGAAAAGTTGTGTCGTGTTATGTAGGTAGGTAAGTATTTAAAATTTGTAAAAAAAACTTGTAAATGCACTGTTCAATCAGGAATGATTACATTACCTATCAAACAGTTGATAAGGTATTAAATTTTCTACTTGGATGTTTAAAAACTGCTCCATAATTGCAATAACATATTTACAATAAATTCTAATAAAGAAAAACTATAATTTTATACATAAACAAATACGTGAATCAATGACTCATTCAGTATCTATAAAATAAATATACTCTATGATTTAATCTAGGAACAGAATTAATTTTGTTAAGTGGTAAGTCAATTACTACGAGGGTTTAAATTATTAATTGTTAGCCTTTTACAGTTATTATGTTCCGTAACAGTCACCTAGTCACTTATTTAATAATTTTTACTAATCGTCCGAATCCACATTTTAAGTACTGTCCAACAAGAAGAGGTCATTGGGCCAATATATGCTCTCTAGTCTCAGTTTTTGCCCTTTGTTCGTACAGACTGCCCATTTCGAATAAACTCCTTTTTTACAATTGGTTAGTTGACTTTAGACTTTAACACCGTGAAATAGGATACATTTTAAATCAATCACAAAATAACGGAACTACTGAGATTAAGAGGTGTGGTGGCTCGTGTACCTACTACGAGTACGAGTATAAGAGGAGGAGTTAGTGAGCGTAGCGTAGTCCGCGTTCAGTCGAGGCCCTGCTGCATGAGGGTGTGGAGGTCGCGGAAGGCGGCGCCGAGGCGGCCCTGCAGGGTCTGCCGCTTGAGCAGGAAGGCGCGCACGTCGAGCAGCACGCGGTGTATCTGCGCGCACTTGGCGGAGCGCTCCTCGCGCGGGATGTCCACGCCGAGCGCGCGCGTCGGCGCCGCCACGTTCGCGCGCACCACCGACGAGAAGTTGCGCATGATCAGGCGAAGCGCGTTGCAACCGCATTGCATGTACCTGCAATTTTATTGGGAAGTTATCATCACACATCATATATCCGATAGGAGTGTGGCGCGATTTTGTTAGGGTCGTTTTCTTTTTAGGTAGTATTCAGCGACTTTGACGTGTTTGGTCATTCATCATTTTCCTGCCCTTATCCCACACTAGGTGGGGTCGGCGCAACACGTTTGGTCATTAATAGAAGTATTAGAACCAAAAGTGCCTTTATTATTTTCGTTTGATATGCAAAGTACATTATACTGAAGTTGAATATAGTAACTTACGATTCATATTTGCTTTGTAATAATTCATAAATTTTCGGTAGCATCAGCAGGCATATGTCCAAATTCCATAAAGACCTGAAAAATAGGAAAGTTAAAATTAATTGTATGTCCAAAAACAACGCGATATCTCAAAATGTCACACGGTTGAAATAACAATCTTATTACGATACGATTACTAAGGATTCTTTTCACAATATTTTGTTATTATATACATGTATATATCGCGTTGTTGCATTAAATGAGCGTTATGTATCTAACATCAAATTACTTACGGCTTGTGTGCCATCACATTCAGTATGTCAACTACTACAGAGGTGTCTTCTAACGCGATCACAGATTCTAAAGCTGTCTTCAAACTTTTGTTCACTCTCACTTGGTGGAATATCTGAAACATACAATTACCCATAGTAAGAAGTAATGATGTGTGAAATTGTAAACCAGCATTTTGACCATAATGACTTTAAAGAAAAATGAACCGTTGAAGTCTGTAAAAGTTGCCAGATACAAATCTGGTTTTCTTGTGAATGCCACTGTCGGAACTCCAATTTTTTTTTTGTGAAGTCTGTAAAAATACAAAGTGTATCACATGCATCGGCCAGTATGGTAATGTATGAAATTATAAGAGATACGAGAATCTGTTCTTAGGAATAGATCTGTCATCGATATTAATAACGAGAAAAACTGAATTCATATTAAGAAAAAGTCTGTCCTCAGCTCGGGAATAAAAATCGGTTATTTTATAAAAAGAAAAAAAAACTGACTACTTATTACTCACAAATAACTCTGTCTGTCCCGCTTTGGGACTAAAAGGCGTGAGAGTGTATTTTTTTATTACATAAGTATTTCCATTTAGATATCGATCATAGTGCGTATGTATGCTTATCTATAAAACTACGCAACGGATTTTGATGCGATTTGCAGAGGAAGGTATATGCAAAATACATGCTCAATATAGTAGGGAAACACTTTAGTCGATGTTCGAAGTGACCATTGTTTTTAATACAATATTTTATATAGGTAGGTATATTAATATTAACACGTTTTCTGTTATAGAGGCACTGTCACTCTATTGAATATTGAATTCAAATGAAATCATTAAAAATCTATACATTTTTCTTTCTTAAGAGTAGTTCAAGAAATTAACAAAAACAATAATAATAACAATACACTTTACGCCTTTAATCCCAAAGAGGGGTAGGCAGAGGCACACAACAAAAACAACAAAACGAAGATTTTCGAAATCGGTCCAAAAATTGGGGTTCTTTTTCCCTTATCCGGCGTACTGAAGGTTGAAGAATAGATGAGTGATAATAAATGAAAGTGCAGGTACCTGCAGAGCGCGCCTGCGCGCGGCCAGCACGCACATCATGGAGTCGTGTCCGCGCATCACGACGCCCAGCACCTCCTGCTCGCTCGGCTCCGCGCCGCCGCCGCGCGCCCCCCCCCGCCCGCCGCACCGCGTGCCGCGCTGCACCGACACATACATTCAATACACCACTTATCGATAAATCTGGTAAATGCCCCTTGTGCACGGGCACTTTGTAAGCGTCCTCCTTTTTATAAAACATACAATACGGGCCGTGATGGGGTAGTCAGGGTAGTGGACGTCATGACTGCTGCCGGGACTCCGCTTAAAAAGGTTGTCCTCTTGTGAGGCGGGAGGATGTGCACGGGCACTTTGTAAGCGTCCTCCTTTTTATATAACCTTTCATAATTTTGTATGTTTTATAAAAAGGAGGACGCTTACAAAGTGCCCATGCACACCCCTATTACAGATATGCACAACAATCACAAAAATAGACATAATAATTAAAATTTACAATTAAAAAAAAATATGTTAAGCAAATACACAATCGAACATAATCACAAGTAGGTAATACATGTATAAAAATAAAAAGAACAAAAAGGATCACCTATTACAATACAATAGTATAGTATGTATCTGTATCTTCGTCAACTTCTTACATTACATACACATTTTTTTATTAATACACTTAAGAACAAACATTTCACCACCACCATCCTGCCGTTAAGCCTGCCGCCTGATGTTAAGCAGCGATGTGGTCTACGATGGAGCACACTTGTTCATTACGTACCTATTTAATCTCCAAGGGACAAGTCTGTTACACTCTGGCATCGTAGCGGAAAACGATATGCGTCGTCATTATACTATGGACGACAGTGAAATGAAAGTAACGAAATCGGCAATGCACATCGTTTGCCGATACGATGCCAGCGCGATGCATCTACCATAGTTGTAGTAGATTTAGGGCCCAGGCTTTACTGAGCAAGAAACACAGACACCGGCAAGTCATTTCATATCCTGGCGGTTCGCTCAAACCGTTTGGTTCGATTAAATGGTATTAAAGACTTAAGAAGCGCTCCACGAGGTATTATTTCTTGTTTTATTACTAGGCAGAGACTTTTTGAAAGTAGTGCTAAACAGCGCCACACATTGTACCAAATGATACCATGAGTGCAAGCTTGGCCAAATTCTACAGTATGTACGATAACCTATTTGAAAGACCGATCTACACGTGGGTGTATTGCATCCAAGAGCTGTAGTTGAAAAAAAAATGCCCATGTGTGGACCCCGTACGAACGTTCAATCCAATTAAATATTCACTCTTTATAACATTAGTATAGATTAAGAGTACCTACATCCTGACAAAAGAGAAAAGATACTTCCAATGTTGCCAGCAGAGAAAATCAATTTGTTTTTTAAAGTGTAGGTGTGCAAAGTTAACGTACCGGCAGGAACTCGTCGAGGTCGAGGCCGACGGGCCGGTCGGTGGCGAAGGGCACGAACTCCGGCTCGGGCGGCGACGCGGGCGCCGGCTCCGCCACGCGCCTGCACATGATATTCATTACAATGTAAAGGGGACGCCGCACTTTGCAATTTTCAGCAATAAAAGTGGCACTTTAAAATGTATCCCCCCCTGTCTATGAAAGTCGATTTTCGGCCTACCGTGCGCCGCCACGTTTTAGAATTAAAAGATGTGAAGTCTTTTTTAATTCAAGCAGAATACCCCGAAATTTACCGTTACAGTCATTCATACAAATTACATTATGTGCATGGGATCCTAAAGAATTAAAATAAAATTATAAAAATACAACATTACGAAAAATAATACCTCTACAACATTTTTTTCTCAAAATAATCACAGCCAGACTAAAGTAGGTATATGGAACAGCGAAGCAAATTTATTATAAAATAAGTGATTATACAGAATTTAGGCGTCGCAATGGGGATTGTTCATAATTTTGTCAAGATGTCCAATTCGAAAACCATTTCGAGGAATAGCCTTAATTAACCATTATCAAGAATCAGATTTACAAAATCTTCATGGATTGAAATTATTTTCAACTTTTAAGTTAAACTTTTATTTGAAGACTATGACGTCATAGCTCAGCCCATAGGAATGTATTCCAAAGCAAAAAAAGTAACTGAAGTGCCAAGTCTGATTGAAGTTTGTCGTGTGACAGCTGTGACAGAAGGGAGTAACAAAAAAAACTGCAAATATTTTGAAAACCTACCTATTTTATTCGGTTCTTGTTTACGTAATATTATGTAGGTTGACAGTCACTGTCATTTTATAGATGTGTCAACATGTTATTTTTTTCTGGCTACGATGACGGTGTTCTTTCAACGCAATGATGACGTATTTCCGGTCTAAGCTTTAAAAATTAATTAAAATGTAATTAGACAATTTTATACAAAAATATTCATATTAGTTTCTTAAAATGGTCTATATTTTCAGAAAATACTGTAAAAAACACCACTTAAAAAATGTGAACAATCCCCATTCGAACGTTCATTCTCGTAATCGATATGGTTTCGTACATTGATACGCGAGACTAAATGAAGTTTTCTTTTAAAAAAATCAACAACAAAAGAACGAGGAAAACAGTCCTAGATATACCTAGCGCTGCAATAAAAGAATTCCGCAAGCATTTATACTTAGTCAACATAGACAGAAACAATCCTGAACTAAAAAAGTTTCTCCTAAAAGCATGTTATTATGTAGGTATAATAAATTACCGAGTGTTTTCCGAAGAGGGTCTGGAGAAGGAAAGCGAGCGCGGCCCGAGCGACGACGGCGTCAGGGACACTTCGCTGTTGCTTTGCCGCATCGCGTTCGTTCCTGTTTCACACTCAATCATCACGTTCAAGAAAAATTATCCATAAAGTTCACGTAACGTAACGTTAACGATTATCCATAACAACTTCAACGATGCACAGAGTAATGCCTGTACCTCGTTAATTCAGATTGTTAAGCCACCGCCGCAACCATGTGGATCGCTCATAAGTCATCAATATTTTTCTCTGTATTTATGTTTCTTGAAATCTTTGATATTTTTTTTATTAATTATTACCTCTTATAATTGAAATGGTTAAAGAAAGAGGAAAGAAATACACTTATTAGTCACAGAAGAAATAAAAGAAAACAATATAAACATATGAATCAGGCACACATTACAGCTTGCTCACTGTGTTTCTGCCATAGTTAAAGATCATTATGGATTTCAGGACTCGCACCCGCAGCGCTAATCTTATGCCAGTGCCAGAGTGTATGTATGTATGTAACTTAACCCTTAACCAGGCAGAGGGGATATAGATCCCACCTAAATTTGAACCTTAGTCCGTTAAAATAAAGTCTAAAATCATATAATTACAGACCAACCTTCTGCCTGTTAAAGGGTTAAAGGAATTATAATGTAAACACATACCGAGTCCTGGCTTGTTCTCTTTGCACGAGTTGTGTCTCTGTAGCGGCGGCGGCGGCGCGCGGCAGTAGTCGCGGCGCGCGTCCTTGGGGGAGGAGCCGCGCGACCCCGCCCCGCCCCCGACTCCGCCCACAGACCCGCCCAGCGACGACAGCGACCCGCTCTTCGCTACTTTTGTACCACCCGCAAGCGGTCAGAGTTAGTTTGTTATGCGGTGTTAATTAGTTACATTGACGAGTAAAGTATTCTTAAAGTGAGTACCTCTTTTAAATTGAAGATTTTTAATAAAAAGTTACAGTATTCGGAACCCGCTTCCTATCCCAGGGTTTATGGGGTCAGATTTTATAGCAGTTTCCTTTTAGAGTGGTTATAAGTCTAGAGTAAGTATAAGATGTGATAGTTGCAGCGCCATCGTGTACTATTTCGGATATTTTCCAGTAGGGACTCATTATGTCAGTATCTTTATGTTTAAATTAGGAATTATTTAGTGAGGACCGTACAATTAATTAAGTTTTTTTTTAAATATATGAATGTAAGCCTTGACAATCTGTATCTAGTAAAATTAATTTGTTATTTGGTATTAACTTTCAGCGTTGATTTTTCTAACTGATAAGTTAATAAGTTTGTCAGTCAATCAGTCGCCTTGTTATAAGAAATAGTAGAGAGGGTGTATGCTTACCGAGTATAGTCGGTGGCGGCGGTGGTTCGATGACTTCGGGCTCCCGCAGCGACAGCTCGCGCAGTGACGTCACCGCCGCTGGCTCCAGGACCGCGGACTCCAAAGATAATGCTACATTTGCGCCAACATCAAGATAATTAATTTAATTAGTCTATCATCATTCTACTATAAACTAAAACTTAATTTTTACTTCACTGCTCTACATAAGTTAACCCAAAATACTAGAGAATTTTGTCATGATCTTGAATTTCGGGATCGGTAAAAGTAATTTAAAATACATGTTACATGTATGCAACACTTGTATTTGTTAACAGTTTAGTTGTAAGCCATATTACCTAAAAATGAGGCAGGTGCAATAACAAAACCAGTATATGGAAATTCGCAAATACTCACGTGGTATAGAATAGTCTTCAGAGGAAATACTGGTTGTGGGCGGTGGAGTGCGGTTTACTGCAATGACATTTTAGTATGTGAATGTATATCAAGTGCCAGTGCTCAGACTTTGATCGTCTATTGATGATGATTATCCCACCAAAAACAATAAATATAAAAAAGGCTAACGTCTCACTGTTTCAATCCGAGTATAAAGTTATGGGTTCCCACACAAAACCGCGATGCGATGCGACACGGTGCCCCGTCGCTGGAGCGAGTTCGAAGATATTTGTGATATGATGCGAATTTGCGGTTTTGTTTGGAATCCCATAAACATGTTATTTGCAACAAAACCGAATACACTACTAAGCGTGTGTCATTTCTAACGTAATAGAAAAGCTTGCACCATCATAGACCAAATCAATAGCTCAACACTAGGCAGTATGGTGGTCAAACGCTTGAAAAAAAAGTAAATTCAATATGTTTAGGTATCTTATTAAAATTGTATATCCTGTTATTTCATATATATAATACAAATATTACAATTTGTTTACCCTAGAGTCAGACTACAAGTGATGCTTATCATGACTACAATTGTTTTGTTCATCCCATTTTCGGGACGACGTGAGTTTATGTTTGTATACACTAAATTAGACACCTATTTTGTGTTATTGATTACGTGGTTATTGTCTGATATATTAAAGTATGCTAGATGCATTTAATTTTAATTTAAAAAAACTTACAAGCTCTTGAAGGTCTGAATATTTCCGTATAATCAGCGATATTTGCTATGGCAGGTTCGTTGTCTTCATCTGCTTCGGTACCAGATGTGGATTCTTCAGCCGTTTTCTCATCCAGGGGCGTTGATTTGTGGACCACTGTAAACATCGAAACACGAATGAGCTAAGTGGTGCAATAGGGAAGAAATCGCGAAGCTGACTTCATATTTTGCTACGTACGTTTGACCCCTATGAACAAATGAATGTGAGGCAATCTAATAAGATTGCCTCACATAATATCACGTAATAACGTCAAATATAATAAACATATTCTCCATGAAGTAACTGAGTACTAAAAACGTTTTAGACTTCGAGTTTATTTCTAAAAAAAAACAGCGCTCTAGTAACGGCACTTTTTATTACTGTCCACATTATTACTAGACCGGTTTCCTATTTATCACCATCAGCCTATATTCGTCCACTGCTGGAAATACGCCTCTTCAATTGCACGCCACTGTGATTTGCTGTGGCACATTTGGTATCCTGCTATTGTATTTTGTCTTTAATTTGTCCTGGCATCTTTGTCTAACAGCAGTAATACTAACTAAGCTATTTTGTGTTTATAGGCGAGTGAGTGAATCATAGCCTTGACAACGTTAAGACGCACCTTGTTTAGCGGGCTTCTCCTTGGAGAAACTCTTCCTGACCGAGTGTCCTTTCTGGAAGGGCGAGAGTTCGCGGCAGACGGGCGGCGATGTGGGCGGGGGGCCGCCGAACGGGTGCACCTTACTCAGATCCACCACTGACAGTGACACATACGCCGAATGGAACGAGCCCGCGATCTGAGTAATTGTGGGTCATGTTAAATGTGTACTTTCTTCTTCTTTTAGACATAGACATTTCTTTATTCGCAAAAGGGACAGCTTCACTTCGGTAGTCATTAACTGTACTAACGTTAGAGACCCCTGTACGAACAAATGTCCACTTGACCTCGATATTAGACCCATAGCCAATATTATTTAACATAATATTCCACTGGAAAATAATGTGACCTAAGTAGGCTGATTAAATGACCAGGAGGTCGTCAAGATTCGGTTGCTACAACATGTTACAGCTATTAATTATAATTTTGTTTTTGACCCTCATGGATACTTGTTGCGTATAGGTACGACAAGATTTCATATAGGTAAGTCGTAAATACTCTATGGTCAATATTTATTCAATTTGCTGTACCTACATAGTAGGTACGTGAGACTTCACTGACAAGAAACAATCACAAAACTCTTGCGTGACTATTTACGATAAATGTAATCAAGCGATCGTGACTGGCGCAATTTCATGCATGGGGTCTTAAAAAAGACTAATTACCTATTGTAAAATAACAGACATAACACAATCTTAGCTTAAACCAATGTAAGACATATTATTTTAAAACTATCTTCGATAATAATCACAACGCGATCAGTAAAATGAAAAGTTAATTGAAGACCATCATGATAATCTTGTGAACGAAAGATATAAAATGTCGATCGATTGTTTAGGGAAATTATATGGAAAAGACAGCTTTCAAACTAGTAAGTTCAATGAACTCACCAGCTGGGAGTGCGCGACGGTGATGTCGTAAACATGCCCCCAGTGTGCAGGAACATGGTCCAACACCCGTGCCGGCTCCCAGCCCACCACGTGCAGGCCGTCCGCGCCGCACCCCAGTAGCGTCGCGCCATCTTCGCTGAATGTCATGTACCTACCGATGGAGTTATGTCTTTAATTTTTTAGTCAACTTGTCAAAGAATGGTATACTATTCTTTGACTAAATCAGTATAGAATTCACTGATGCCTATTATTTCTATAGATAACTTAAACAGGATATAATTCACTACACACTAAAATTCACACATAGTAGTAGTGGGAGTACTCAGGGTTCCTAATCAAGTAAATCAAAGTGGTAAAAATATAAACACAAGTGATAATAAAATAATAATTGTTATTAACTATATATAATTATATGTTTAACTAGCTACCAGTGGATAATCCCCAAGGATTGACACCTGTGTATAGGTTACTTGTCCTTACAAAACACAGGGCCTATATTAGCCTATGTTGTGAGTACCCCAAACAGGATCTAGCCATAACTCTATTATGAGGTCGGGTAGCCAAAATACTAAGGTAGGCAGTGACTTTTTGCTTATATGGTGTGCACGCCACTGCTAGCTACCCTATCAAACATTGTTTTGCCAATACATACTATTTGCTATGTTTCTATGCTAATATGAATGTATCACATATAAACTTTCCCCAAGAACCCTCTTATCTATTAAAGAAAATTACATCAAAATCCTTTGCATAGCTTGATGATTGATTGTGCCACTAAGTAAATCTTAGTATACTTCTTAATGTTAAAGCATGAATTTACCTAATAGATGTATTGTCCTTCTCCAGTTTGGAAACAAGTTGAAACTTTTCCATGTCCCAGAAATTAACAGTTCTGTCAGCTCCACAACTGGCCAGCAGGAATTCATGGGGGTGAAACTTTACACATGTGACAGGTGCTGTGTGTTCAATAAACTCTTGCAGCACCTTCCCCATTCTCACATCCCACACTTTGACTATACCTTTAAAATAAAATATAAAAATGTGTAGAATTATGACAACGGTAAAAAATCTTCATGTTCCATAATATAAAAAAATTAATACCATCATCACAAGCAGATGCAATCCATTGCCCATCCGGACTGAACTGTAGACTATTTACAGCCAATCTATGACTTGAATAAGTTACTATACATCCTCTTTTTCTTGTGTCCCATAGTTTTATATTACTGTCACATGATCCAGTAGTTAAATAATCACCATATGGATGAAAATCCATACATTTAATTGCTCCTTTATGGCCAGTGAATGTTCTTAATAATTTTGCAGCTTCTAAATCCCAAATTTTTAATGCTCCAGTTTGAGATCCAGCACAAACTAGATCTTCTGAATGTCCAAAGCAAACACATTCCACTGGAGTAGTGTGCCCACTGAGGCTCTGTGGAATAAAAGAAAAAAATAAAAATAAAATCATGAGAATGTTACAACACTAAAGTCTAGAGTTTAAATACCATACCATAAGACAACTTTGTCTTCCAATAGCCCAAAGGTTCACTTTTTTGTCGTCAGCTCCAGTGGCAAGAACTTGATTTGATTTGTGTCCCATGGCCAAACAATTGACATTTGCCTTGTGGGCAACAAACTCCTCTGAAAATAAGCGCATAAGTATATACTTGCCAATACAGCGTAATCTGTGAGTCCTCATAAACGTTACAAAAACACAGAAAATACTTACGAAGTTTCCATGATCGTCGTAAACTGTCCATTGTTATTCATTTGAAAATCCTCATATGGTAATGTAGCCTTGTCTTGATTTTTATATAATACAATAGGATTTACTTCTTGTTTCACTGTTCTTATTTACACTAAACGTTGCACAACTATTCACAGGCAATTTGTTTTATGGAATTATGTTACAAAGTAATAAAATTGCGTCCAGAAAATGAGAATGTTTCCTTGAAGATCCAGTTTTTTTGTGGGTGTACGTCAGTATTTGTAAATGTCAGCTGGAACGATTATCAATCAATATATCAAGCTAGCATTTTTTTTTATTTTATATGGACTCTGACTACGTACCTATCTCCCTGCCTGTTTTTGGGTGGTTTTTTGGTTGACAACTGTTGACAACAGACGAAATCTACAAAGTTGGTGAAGAAAAAAATAATAGAAATCAAAATATTTGTGATATGTTGTGTGCACAAACTATAAAAAAAGCTACTACGCTAAGCTAAGCTACTTGTAATAATAATGTGATACAAAAGATACGTGTTGTTTTGTTGGTGTGTGATCTTTCGTGGATCTTTCTTCGTGTCTATGTAAACCAAGTAGCCCTTGTTGATAACGTATTTACTTGTTCTCTGTTATTCCACTCTTTCGTTTGATGCACTATGTACCGCATATTTTGCCTATACCTTCCTGTTTCGAGTGGATAGCTATCATAAAGTGGCGCAGTGAGAGTTTTATGTGATTTCCAACTTATAGAAATGGCACAGTATGTTGTGTTGGATTCAGTGCAAGAAGATATTTTTGTTTGTGGCTATTGCAAAGTAGTTCTAACATCTTTAGCAGCATTTTTAAATCACAAAAAAAGCCAATGTAATCAAGATATACCCAGCTCTGAACAAATATCAGAAAGTACAATTGCTTCAGAACCTACACCTTGTAATAACCTACAGATAAATGTGCAAAATGATATTCGATGTCGCTTATGCACTAAAACTTTTAAGAAAATGAAAAGTTTACTAGTTCATCTCAGAACACATAATGGCAAACCATACCAGTGTATGGTCTGTGGCCGATGTTTCAGTCAAAATTCACATTTAAAAAGACATGAACTGTCACACAAAGTCTGGCCAGGCAGTCTAACTGAAACTACACCAAAAACATTAGATGCTGATACTACAAGCTACACATGTATGCATTGCAGAGTTATATGTTCAAATTACAGTCAATTTCGGGTCCACTTGAAAAATCATATTGCTTTGAAGAAATTCAAATGTGTACAGAGGTCTTGTAATGGACTTTTCAACAATATGGAGCAATTGCTTCAACATGTGTCATTGGAGCACAAGGACCCTGTCTATGGATGTCCATCATGCCACTTAGTATTCAGCACTTTAGAAGATACAGCTGCACATCAACAAAGTCACCATACACTTTCGAGAGAAGAAACAAATGCAAAAAGTTACAAATGCAGTCAATGCAATGCAAGTTTTAAGAAAAAAGAAAATCTCACTCTGCACATGGCTAATGAGAATCATAACAAAACATGTATCCATTGTTCCAAAACTTTTGTAAGTGATAAACGACTCAGGCTACACTTACAAATTCACAGAAAATGTAAACCTTTCCAGTGTGAAGTTTGCCAAAAAACATTTAGTATGAAGAAATATTTAACAACACACATGTTGAGACATAGTGAAAGGCAATTTGTTTGTCCAGTTTGCAATTTTACATTCAAAAGAAAAGATTTGCTACAAAGGCATGCAAAAATTCATCAAAAAAAGAAATTGTTTAAATGTCCCTTCAGGCAATCATTAGGTTGTAAGAAAGAATTTTCTAGAAGTGACAAACTTAATTTACACATAAAAAGCCACACTAAACATATGCCAGTAGCAAACAATTCCGAAAAGCAGAAAAATGATAATGATCCCTCCACTATAGAAATTTTTATTGTGCCTCTTAATTCTGAATAATTGGAGCAAAAGGTAAGTAGGTACCTGTACTAAGTAATACTTAAATTATGTTATGTTAAAAACCCTGTCTGATGTACAATAATTAAGTATTGTGAAATTCTAGAGGTATGTAACCTGCTTTGGTCAATGTGCCTTGTATGGCTTCTCAGAAAACACAGTTCTTAGTTCCCTAATCAGTTAGTCAATAACTGTGGCATCAGTCTGTTCCCTTGCTGTGAAAATGAAATATTTTAACTGCATATTATTTATGTGCCTGTTTGCCAAGAGCCCCTCTTTTGTTGAAGTAAGTTTGGCTGAGATTTTGAATTATAGATTGAACATTATAAAATGTATACATAATTTTTTCAGGCTCGTCAATTCAGAGTTACAGATCAAGTATATTTGGACATAGAAAATGAAGAGAAGCCATTGGGCAGGGTTGTTATTGGGTTATTTGGTGATTTAGCTCCAAAAGCTGTGAAAAATTTCAAAGTCTTGGCAACAAAGGGGATAAAAGGGAAATCTTACAAAGGGACACATTTCAGTAGAATTGTCAAGAGGTTCATGGTACAGGGTAAGTTTACTTGATATGACTATATAATTATGGTGTGTTAGAAATATGTGTCTAATTGAATTTGGTAAATTAATTGTAGGTGGTGATATAGTATCAGACGATGGATTGGGATCACTCAGTATATATGGAGAAACATTTAAAGATGAAAATCTAGACACACAACATTCTACTGCTGGATTTGTCTCTATGGCTAATAAAGGTAAAGAGTTTGCAATATTAATTTAACATTTATTATGATTGTGCAAATGTTGTGTATACACATGACATATTAAATTCATTACCATTGCAGGGAAGGATACAAATGGCTGCCAATTTTTCATCACAACCACAGGTGCTCCATATTTGGATGGTCTACACACAGTGATTGGAAAGGTAAAGTTGATGTTTCATCAGTATAGTTCACTTATCTAGTTTATTGGTTCTTACTTCAATAGAATATCTTCAGTTCAGTTCTAGAGAAATGCCACTCTCCATACTCTGTCTGCTATCAAACTAGCATGTATGGAGAGCATCTTTAGGGCCTTACTAAAGGCAGATTTGCCAAGCTCAACTGGTTTTTATGGAAAATACGGAATAACCAGTTCCAGTGGATCTGTCCAGTAGACTTTGTTTATTGGTAAGGGGGTTAATATTGAGCCTACGCAACTAGACTACTTTCTCTATACTCTTAAAAAGACGCCCATAAAAGCGCGATAAGATTTATATCATTGGCGCGTGTGAAATGACCAGAGAAAACAATCTTGTTACGTCAATCTTACCGCCCGTTTCTTGAGCACTCCTGGTAGGTAAGCCTCCCGGAGTGGAGCGGAAAGGATGTCCGGTCCCCACAGAGCGCTGTAGGGTTAATGTGGGTACCATATGGTGACGAAAGTGGAATGAGTTTTGTTTTGTTGTGACTAGGTGGTGGAAGGCCAGAATGTGGTGCACCTGCTGGAGCACACGCCGACTGACGTCGACGACCGGCCCACCATGAAGGTGTTCATAGCTGATTGTGGCATTGTACCTACCCCGGAACCCTACTACATCTCCGACGATCCATACGAGTAAGTAAAATCCGTTCTTCTTGGCCGTTGCATGGTTTGGGATCAGCTTACGTACAGCAACACATAAAATTTAAAATAACGTTATGGTCATTATTACCATTCGTTTAGTTTACTCTAGGAAATTATAAGTTGGCTAAATCTTGTGCAGATGATTTTACAATTAATACATGTTAACTTTTTTAAATATTGTATTTAATAACGGGATGTTTTGTTACAGCTTATGGGCGTGGATTAAAGCTTCAGCTGTCCCTCTCACGATGTCCTTCTCGATTCTGGGATTCTTCCACTGGATGATCCGCAAGATGGAGATATGAACAAAGAAACAATGTTATGGTAGTGTTTTATTTCATAGTACAAACATAGTTTCTCATCACAATATTATTATCTTACACATGTATTTATTTACAGTATTAAATATATAGATTTAAATTAATAAAATTGTTTATATTAGCAATATAACATTGAGCATGATTAACACAATCATTTTCGAATAAGGACTATAATCATTAATAGGTATCTGATTGCGTATATCCAGCCATTTATTAAACTATGTCGTCAGTCAACTGTATCAGACTATAACTATATTAGTAAGTATCATGGGAACTAACAAAACAAATACTCCATCACTGGCATTTCAACAAGTTTTCGCGATCTGTGATTTTATCAGTTATATAAAGTCTAAAAAAATCGAATACTTCTTTAATCACAATTTATTCCTATGGCAAACTTCTCGACTAAGATATTACCTTTCCTTGTACGAATGGTGACCTCTTATTTATCTTAATTTATAAAAAAATATTGACTACCTTTACATTGTTTTGTTTAGCAGCGATTTCAATAAGTAAATAGGTTGTAAAAAGGTCACAATTACTGCTCCTGCCCATTCATTCACCTAACTATACCAACAACGCAGCAACAAGTCGAAACACAACACTGAGTATGGTCACCCCAGTGGTTGTGGCAGTACTTCTGCCAG
The DNA here is from genome assembly GCA_012932125.1 of Conopomorpha cramerella. Lineage (NCBI taxonomy): Eukaryota > Metazoa > Arthropoda > Insecta > Lepidoptera > Gracillariidae > Conopomorpha > Conopomorpha cramerella. Next base: position 11,488 of record SJJU01001781.1, on the reverse strand, counting down.
TTCTCGCAGTGACGTCGTTGTCGCCAGTGTCGTCGGCCCGGCGGCCGGCGGCGGCTCCGCAGGCGCGCGCACACGAGGCCCACGTGCGGCACAGCTCGCACGGAGTCGCCGGCACGGCAGAGAAGAACACGCGAGCACGGTGGCCTGGTGATTAAGAGTTCAAATAACAGTGGAAGTATGGTTTCCGACATGGAGTAGACCAAATCATTGAAATGTTTGTCGGGAAGAATCAGGATGGTTAATGGAATAGTTCTTGGTATTAAATTTTTTAATTATGTCTAAGGACTCCTAGGATCTTGAAATAAGGAGCGTCACTGTGCAGGGAGAAAAGATACAAACGTTTTTCGCAACATATATTCATTAGAAAATAATTGACACTTAAATATAGTGCAGCGGCTGCGCGAATACGGTGGAAGTTTGTAATTTGAGATGCATTGGTAAAGGTACTTTTAATGGTACAGTCGGCCAATAATCTGCTCTACCACCCTAAGGTTGAAACTCATATGAATGTCATTAAACATTAAGGTGCATTGTTCACTTGTCACAATATACCAACTCTACCTTATTGATGTTTTAGTGACACAGGAAGTGATAGACCATTTTCTTGGCCGACCGTACCTATTGAAATTACTGTGCACGAAAGTTACTTATATAATGTTAGTATCAAAACATATTATCACAGCAGCCGGACCGTAGTAGTTATTTATTAGTTTAGGTTTAGTAGTGTATTGTTAGTTTGAGTTGACTGACTGGAGTCATAGAGGTCCCGGACGGTGGCGTAGCCGGGGCGGGCGCGCGCGACGGGCGCGGCGCGCGGCGCGGCGAGCGTGGCGCAGCGCTCGCGCGGGCCCACGCCGCGCAGCCACGCCAGCACGCGCGACCCGCCCGCCTCCAGCCGCGCGCCCGTTATGTGCCGCGCCGACTGCCGGTGTACATAACACATTAAAAAAACACACTTCACGCCTTTAATCCCAAAGAGAGGTAGGTAGAGGCACTTGCTAAAGCAAGTACCCACGGTTCACCAAGCGTATTTAACCCAACGTGACAGGGGGTGAGCCCATCGCCGTTATAGGGTTCACACACCTTTTGGTGTGCGGGTTTCATGACGATGTTATCCTTCACCGTACGAGCGTTGCGTTGCGTACATAGGCTCTGAAAAAGAGTCCCATTGGTACACTTCCAATAGCCGGACTCGAACCCGGGACCTCCCGGTTACAAGTCAAGGATCCGACCAACTGGACCACAGACGCTCTACATAACACATGACATTTTTATATAGGTGATCCGGCAAACGTTGTTGTGCCAACATACATTATTAACAGTGTTTCTCTGCTATTATATGCACGTCGTCCACAACGACTGTCTACTAAAGAAAACCGTGTCAAAATCTGTTGCGTAGTTTTAAAGATAATACAAAAAATATACATCACGCCTTTTTATCCCAAAACGGGGTAGGCACTTGCCCACGGTTCACCAAGCGTATTTAACCCGACGTGATAGGGTGTTTTAAAGATCTAAGCATACGTATGGATTTTATTTATACTATGTATTGATAACACCAATAATGTGCTGTATTTTTCTTAAATTATATATCTTTTTCAAAGTTTAGCCCATCATATATAACGCCCCTTTGTGGCTGATGCAGAGACAAATTTCAGAAAATAAACCTCCGCTAATATAACTGACAATCATTTATTTAATTAGAATTTCAAGCAGGTAAAAAAGGGATACGCTAAACAAAATAACTTTGGTAATCGCTGGAAAGGAAATTGGCCTATTGTTACATATTTTCACGTATAAGACCTCAATACTCAATACTCAATTATTTATTGCTTTTCCACAATGTGTTCCTCAAATCCTGATTAGGACGAAAAGGTATTTCTTAAATTATTCTTTTGATAGGATACGTATTTATTGTATATTAAGCTCGGTGTTTTACCGTGAGTTCTGTGAGCGTGTGAATGTCAGCTATGTATCCGGAGGGGAGCTGTACAGTCAGCAGCGCATAGCCGCTCACTGTCTCGTTGCCTTGAGGGACGAAACTGTAGACAAGAGATTAAGGACCGATTAATGATGCAGGTAAAAAATCAATTAAACATATTTTTTTAATTAAAAATGTCATGATTCTGAGCTTGAAATAATATTCGTAGTTTCATTGTGTCATAATTTCTTTACACAAATACAAAATAAAATATAATTTGGTATAATTACTGCCTATGTATACATTTTAGAATCTGTTGTCGAAGTCAACAGACTACGAATCTCTAAAAAATATTATTTTTGAGCTCATTTATTGTTTAAAAAGGGGGCAGGGGTACAGTACATTTCAATATCGGAGTTTCCGTTATGTTAGATTGCCTATATAAAGTTTGACAAAAAGATGAGAAGTGAGAAGTGATCTAACACATAATCGAGCACAACAGATTATACTTACTTCAATTATAATATAGGTAATCTGTTTTAGCAACACAAACCTAAGCAATAATCATTATGTATCTTCGTAGGAAGCATCCTATTAACAAATCTTTATATATAAACATTAATTTTTGTACGATAGTCTCGCTAAAACTCAAGAACTGCTGGACTGATTTGGCTGATTTTGGCCTTGAATTACACGTTCAATACAGGGGGTACAAAAGCGACTTCCTATGGCAAGACAAATGTTTGCGGAGACACCTAGTAGGTACATAATAGAATGAATGACAAACCCAATGCAAACGGAAAGCTGCAGGCGACTGGAGGTGGAGACGGCGTCGACGCGCGGGTCCAGCGTGTAGCGCGGCCACGGCGCCGTCGTGCCGCTGCTGCTGCGCGCGCACAGCGCCGCCGCGCCCACGCCGCGCCCCGAGCTCGTCACCGTCGCCCTCTCAGATGTCTTCACCTGACCATTTGTACGTACACTTTGTGTTCATTCATGTTCTCTTGAGCCGTGTGCTGACAGCGAATAGAATACATGTACATATCATCACGCCAGCCGAACTTTCCACGTCTTGGAGGTCGTAAGAGGTGACCGAGGGAACTAACTCTTCAGAGGACGGGCAGCAGCCTGCCAAGCGTGGCGATTATTGGCATTTCTTCCCAATTGATCATGGAAATCATTAGGGCAGGCCCTCAACCAGCAATGGACGTCATGTGGCTGATGATGATGATGTAGGCAACATACGTAACGTCCGTGAAGAGTTTCTCAGAGCTGTATAGGCAAGTACCTACTACCGATAAACTCTGTCACCTATATAAACATATTCATAATTTTCACATTTAAAAATGTCGGAAAATCCCGTAATGACACCAAAAAACATTGATGCATAATCTGTTACACAGGTTCTTACACATTATATGCTACATATATTGGAAGAAATACGCCTAATGCTCATTATTTATAAAAGACATTAAATTCATGAAACTTTTAAGTGAATAATATTCAATAATAAGATTTCTCACCAATTGTGTCTGAACGATGAGAGCATTGTCATCGTCAATGTTGAACTGGCGCGGCTCCTCCGACCCCGTCACGTTCACAGCCAGACGCATTTTAGTCGGTGTCTTGATGCTCTTGGCCAATTGGGCTAGAGCGTCCAGCTGTCAACAAAGTGAGAGTTGTATTATATATATTAGTGTTGGAGTAATTTGGTGCTATGACATTATTTGAATAAACAGTTATTTGTAATTGTGTAACGAATTGCATACAAAAACGTGTTGATAAAAGCACGGCGACGTACCTACCTAATTATTTATACGCTCTATTTTTCTACGCACCCTACTGATTGATTGACTTATGGTGGATGTCAATAGCCGAAAAATATTATTTAACTTTTCATACATACAAAGTCGATCTGCTGACTACATTTTATATGAATATGACTTTTTTATCGAGTCAAGGTTCGGACAGAAGTCACTCTGCCCGGTGTGTTTAAAAACCTTTGGTATTATTCTAGGGTATTTTTAGTGTCACCTTGAATAGTAGTAGTATTTTATTAAATTCCACGGTGGGCGCCAATTAATTTCAATACATTGGCATCACAGAAATTAAGAAAAAAGAATCTTTAAGTTTTTGAGCAAGCAATGATCGTGATAATAATAGGAACGGTATCTATTAAATTTTAAGCACTTCAAACAAACCTGATCAGGATCTATATCGTTGGCTCTAAACGCGTAGAGCAGGTACCTCCCGACGGGTACAGCGTTGTCCACGAGCTGCTGGGCGAGCATGGCTTGTAGACCGAAGGCAGCCGTGGCCGCCGCCGCGCTGTTGCCTCGGAGCCAGGGGTTGCGCCACTCAGAGCCTGATGTTGAGCGCGACCAGAATAGGTAGCCGTCTGGAACATATGGTTGGGTTGATTTTGCTAGATTCTGATGACCTATTTTATGATTACCTATTGGTTACTATGAATAGTGATCTACCGACTAATCTAACTGGAAACTAGCTGGCTGACTGATATTGGTTGACCTAAGAGGATATGAAAGTGAATGGTGGCGATACTGGTGGATGAAGTGAGATAGATATGTTAGGGCGGTCACAAATGAAGACCCTGCCACTCTAGGAGACATACATTCGGGAGGTTCTAATGTATGTATATCAGGGAACGTATTTTCTTGCGCATTGTAATTGCGATTTTGTTTTGTGACTCAAAACCAGCTAACCGTACCGGCGCCTCCTGCTTGTTTGGTGAAAATTATGATGGTAGGCTAGGTAAATTTTAGCCTATTAATGAGGGTTTAGTATGATAAACAGTAATAGTATCGGTCGTATGTAACCAGCTCCTTACGCTAGGAATCATAACAATAATTTTTACGACCTAGATCAGTACCAGTGGCGTGCACTGGCTTTTACGACAAGGTAGGTAGTTATCCCCAAGGATTATTGACACCTATGTATAGGTAACTTTCGTAAAGACACGAAATAAAGGAATCTACATATCTACTCACCCACAAAACACAGGACCTTCGTCAGCCTGTGTCGTGAGGACAAAAAAAGAAGACCTAGCAACAACTCTTTTATTAGGTCGGGTAACCAAAATACTGAGGTAGGCAGTGTCTTTTGTGTCTTTTTGCCTATATGGTGTGCACGCCACTGATCCGTACAATGTGATGTAGTGTTGTAAGTACGTCACCTGTAGTGTTGGTGTGTGCGTCCAAGGCCTGGAGCGCGGCGGCGGCGCGCGCGTGGCGGCCGGCGGACAGCGCGGCGGCCGACAGCGCCAGGCAGTACGCCGACGAGCCCTCCAGTCCGCCCGCCACTACCTCCAGCGCCTTCGTGATGGCGTTGCGGTGCACGTACTCCGTGGACTGGGTGAGTGGAGTTTTAAAGTAAGCTTTTATTATTTTTTAAGTTTAATGGAAGATATTTGAAAATTGATATTCCTTTTGTCACTTTCTATTTCAGTCTACCTAGGCGTAGAGCTTTCTAAAAAGTAGTTGCCCGTTTAAAAAAAAAAACTAAACAATAGGAAAATAAAATTGTAGGCTGGCTGCCGAGGTACTTTTTATACGACAAAATATGGCCCAATAAAAGTAAGGTAATCGGTCAAATGAACTTGTAGTAACAATCGATTATCCCATAGTGCAATTCCTATGAATATTTGTCTATTAATTCTGACGCTTGTTACCGTTCGACCAATATATTGTAACATTGAAACAACACATTTTTATATTTCATTGCACATTTTCGTTAAATAGTCTTATAAAGTACTGAAAATACACTAGAATTCCATGTTGCATTTGTATGGGTGCAGATTAATCCATATGAATTTAGTGAATGTACTGACCGGTATGTCGATGAGCGCGAGCGCAACGTAGGCGGTGAGGCAGTTGTCGGGGGTGAGGCGCGGGTCGTGCGGCGGGTGCGGCGCGGCGGCCGCGCTCCACGCGCCGCCCGGCGACTGCGCGCGCAGCAGCCAGCGCGCCGCCGCCGCCGCCGCGCCCGGCGACACCCACACGTGCCGCGCGCTGCGCGCCAGCCACCGCCCGGACACCGCAGTCATCCTGTCGGAACACGGGATATTTTATAAAGATCGTTTATGAGCTATGAAAGTCCAAGACACAACATGAAGTAACTTAGAAAATTGTAACCTTACGCTCATTTCTGAAACGATTGTTTTTGCGTTTCGTTTTAGAGTTGTAGGTTTAACACATATTGAAATATACAGATTCAATGAATATTTGAACATCGTCAGAAACTATTGCTAATAGATGTTACGGTACTCACCAAATGTCTCCTTCAGAATCTGGATCAAGATCTGCGGCGAAAGAACCGTCCGGTTTTCTGTATGCCATCAATCGTTGGTAGCCAATAGAAGCCTGTGCTCGCGCCTCTGTCGTTATCGCCACTTCATCTCTGCCCGTTGCCTAAAAAATGTTGGCATACAGTTATGTAAACAGGCATAAATAGGGATAAAACTTATTTACAACATGTTTTGCTGCAAGAAATGTCCTAATCTTCATGTTTTTACCATGGGCCAGTCCAATCTATTCACCAAACATCAGTTAAAACTTGTCTTGCATACAGACGGCAAGCTTGTATGTAAAATAAGTGTGTTAGTATCAGTTACCTCAAGATAGTCGAGCAGCAGCGCGGCGACGGCGAGCGGGCGCAGGGCGGCGGCGGGGTCGCCGGCGGGGGAGGGGCGGGCGAGCCGGGACGCCGCCAGCGCCGGCGCCAGCGGGTCGCCGGCCGCGCGCGCCGAGCCCGCGCTGAGCCGCGCGCGCGCCGCCGCCGCCACCGACACGTTGCTGCGCGACACGCCGCGACGACCGTCCACTAGCGACCACGTGCATAGCTCCTCCTCGTACCCATCCTGAGTATCATAATGTAACCGATAAATATGCTATTTCACACGAGGTTATAATCTCGATTAGAATAATCTGATCATAATCATCAGCTAATGTTTGTCCACTGCTGGACATAGGTTTGTCCTCGATTAGAATACTCTGATGTCGAAGGCTTATAAGAAAATGTATATCTTGGAGAATCTGTAGAGGTTCGTAGTCTCTGCTACCTTTCTGGGTGACAGGCCAAAGAAGTGGTCTGTCAGTTTTGATGTCACTAAAACGTCAACAAGGTTGTTATGGTAAGTAGTTTCAACTTTAGCATGGTAGACCAGATTGATTGATTGGCCAACTGTTTGACCTCCATTTCAAGCTACTTACGGCCTTGGCTCGTGAAGCTAAATGTTATTCATTAATGAACGCTAAAACCACACACCTCAACCTCTATAGTGTTGAACAGGGAAGCGGACACTCCATTTCCAGTGGCCTCAACTATAACGGAAACTGTGCCGCTCTTCACCACCGTCACCAGGAAGGCGGTGCTCGCCGTGCCGCGTGCGGGAACTAACAGCTTCTGCCGACTGAACAGCTCGATCTCTGACGGAAAAATAACGAAAGATAAGATACAAGGAAATATAAAGTATATGCAGATTAAACCGACCATACAGCGAAATGTTCATGAGAGGGTTCGCATGATCTGGGCAAAACCTCACAAAGCCCGAAAAGAAATAAATTCGTTTGAAATGCTATGCCATCACAGCACGTCTTATGCACACTTATGATATTACTTAACCGTAAGCGTACAGAGGCTTTAAATAAGAGCCTTATTACACGTCACCTGCTAATGGCCCGTAGGCCGAGAGACAGGCAGGGTTTGGGTGTTGGTGGGCTTGGCTAGGATACAAGATCCTGATTTGCAAGTCGAGATACGGGACAGCAAGGCATCAGTAAATATGGTGAATATACGTGGAAACTCACTTTTATTGTTCTCCAGGTTATTCTCCAAAGGCTCAAATTCAAAGTATTGTTCGGAGTTGTGGAAGGTGAGTTCTACTGTAGTGTCAACGGCGAGATTACTAGTTAACGTCATGATAATGGCGACAGTTTCTCCCTTCTGCAAGTAGGGCGGGAGCTCTGCACTGATGGCTAGTGGCGTCCCCGTGTTGAAGGTCTGAGGGGTTGCCAATCCCAGTCCGAGGGTTGGATGCACAGCGAAGCCACCCACAGTCCAATCAGCGGACGTTATTGGTGTGCGACGGTTTGCTGAGCCTTTGCCGTCGGGACTGAAACAATATATATACAAAGCTGTCATGTCGGAAAACAAGATTGTGAACGGACATTAATATTCTGTTAGTATATGTATGAATGTCAAGTACATTCCGAGTCAGCCCATTAATTCATCAGCCCAAGGTCTATTTCAGGAGCTGGTCTAATCTCTTATGTTTAACTACAGTCTTACGGTCACCAACCAAAAGAAGCAACATAGAGTTAGACAGTAACTAAACCACGTTTTATAATATGAATTAGCGTTATCACGGTTCTTGCGATGCAACACTGGAACAACTATAATTGTTGTATGTTGTATGTACTAACAGTTGACTAACCGTAAACCATTACCAACCCATTTAGGTTGTGACAGATTTGTTGTGCTATCAACAATACCATTAAAAGGCTGAACTCTATGGATAAACGCTTCGAAGATCGAATGTCTATCTAAAAGTTACGCCTTTTGCGAATAGTTCGGAGGATGAAACAGAAATGATCGTGACCAGTGAATATGTTCCAGTTACCCAATAGAGAAGTTAGCAAGCAGCCAGGTGGGTTGAGGCGGAGGGGCGGCGGGCAGGTAGTAGCGCGGCGCCGGCGGCGGCGGCAGGCGGCTGAAGGCGTACGGGCCCGCCAGCGGCGGCCGCGTGCCCGTCTCCGGCAGGTGCTGCCGCCCGCTGCCCTCTGCAGCCACGGACCACACAAATTCACATCATTTACTATGATAAGTAGTATATGTATACGGCGTAAAGGCAGTAGGTAGTTATCGTGGAGTTCTTATTGACATCGTGCGATGGATGACCATTTCGAAGTGGTCCTGAGTTACCATCGGTTCAAATTCTGGGTCCTCCGATTATACAGTTCTTGACTGTAGCAAATGTGACGTGAACGTAAGATTCTCAAAGTGCCAAAAATTCAAAATATGAAATGACCAGTTTTATTCTTAACTTACCTGGTGTATTACTACGAGTGATCAAGCCATCTGACAATATTACAACTCCTGCATTCTGTAAAAAGAACAAACAGTTCATAGATTAAGCAACTAACTAGAGTTGAACGAAAATGTCATGTGAATAAATCTTAACCAACCTCGAACACATCACCCGCAGTGTTTCCGCCTAGATCCAAACCCAGGCTAGGATGATTGTCTTCGTTCTTGAAGAAAGCATGACGAAGGCCGCTGAAACTTTCCACTTCCCTTTCCACCTGTTGAAATACAGTGAATATTGTTTTACGTTTCTCTAAGGTCAATATTTATATTCGCTACATATCTGACACGCTGAATTGACGACGCCTACCACCCTGCAACGTGGGTTTTCCACACCAACCGTGGATCGAATGATTCTACCTGAAGTCAGAACCCGGAGACGAGGTAAGAATTGCCGGTTTGACGTCGTCCAGGAGTAGAGTGCGTGAATAAATTAATATACTATATTACGATTACGAGAAGTGGAGAAAAAAGATCAGGATCTGCCGTGAGCAGGTAGAATATTACACGAGTTATAAATGACTCACAGTGTGCATATTGAGTCCGCTGCCGAGTCCGTCGGGTCCGGCGAGCCCGGCGGAGGCGGCGCGCGTGTCCTCGGCCAGCAGCGCCGCGTGCGCGCCCGCCGCGCCCAGCGCGCGGAGCTCCACGGCGCCGCCGCCGCGCGACCCGCCGCCCACCACCAGCACTTGCACCTGCACCGGTCACTTAACGTCTTAGCATACGGAAGAAAACTCAGGAACTAATGGCGCTAGTATCGCTTGAAACAACAAAACACTATCGCTTAATCAATTGTCACTACAAGTTCATATGACATACAGAACCAAAGAGAAAATGTCTTTGCTTCATATCGGTCAGGCGTAAGAACTTGCATTAATTGCTACAGCATTCGACTTCGCGTTTTCGTCCTCCTTGCATTGCATTGCACACCTATACAACCTATTACAACCGACACTTACACTAGTAGTTTAATAAATTATTTTCCTCCCTTAATACGCTTGACTGTAGGTATTTGCTTAGCACGTGTCACTGCCTAATTGTCTGGAATTATAAGGCGTGAAGTGTATATGTACTTAGAGTACCATAACGCATACTACCACAGGGAAGAATCTAACCTACGATCTCCTAACAACATGAGAACCCTAACTAAGCCAAACGTTTCACGTATGTTCATAATTGCAGAACATCTATAATTTCATTATTTATTTTTTTACTTATTCTGCTATTGTAGGAAGAATATAAAAAGGATCCAGTATATCTCGAGTTATGTACATACAAGTACAAACCAACCTTATGCTGTATAAGCTGTGCATGCGGCACGTAGACGGCGGCGGCGAGCACGGCGCCCTCCAGCGACTCGAGGCGCGGGTACCAGGCCAGCAGCACGCTGCCCGGCGCCATCGCGCTCGACACCGGCACTGTCACGTCCACGCTCTTGCGGGCTGGACTCAGCTGCCGGGTGCGTGGAACACATTACTTATGGGTATTACGGGACCGAATTTAAGTCACTCGGAAAATTTACTTTATGTTTATTAAAAAAAACCACAAATCTAATTCCTAAGCGGTGCACTCGATATCAGCGTGATTACTAAAAAATATTTCTTCATTTTCCTACTGCAGTGCAACCTCTTGACACCCAAATACCCTTTAATTTCCCTTACGGTGGGTAAGAGAAAGGTGATTTTAATGTCTTAACACTACACAGCAATCAATGTACCCACCTCCAAAGTCTTAGTAATAACTATGTCTCCACGTCCGATGACGGCATAGTGCAGCAGGTCCATAGGCTCGGTCGCGGTGATGCGCGCGCGCATCTCCCCGCCAACGGCTGTGTCGCGCGTCAGCACCTCCACAGTCAGGTACTGGCCTCCAGCCGCCGCACTGCTTTGCACGTTTATTACACGCTCTGTCACTTCTTTGTACTTTATCTGTTTAAAAAAAAAAGAAGAAAATGTATACATTTTGGTTGGGGGGCACACCTAAAGCAGCGACACGTTGACATTGTTTTGCCATTGGCTTTGAGCGTCACAAAAGAGACATTTAAAAAAATTATATTGTTTTTACAAGTCCGCATACGATGGTTTATAGCCTGACCTAAGTGTAAGTAAATTGGCAAGATAAATCAACGTTATAGACGCAGGAAGGACTAAAGCAAAAAACAACCTACCACTAAATTAAGGGTAGAGTTGACGTAGGCGGCATCTGGAATAAGTGTGTAGGTGGCAAGTCCGTTTTTGAGTTGTACAGTGGTGACGTTGACTGGCGCGCCGTCGTCCCACAGCCTCTCCACAGTCACGTCACCTGCCTCCTTCATAAGTTCTCCATTCGGGTCCACCACTTCGATCTGTAGGGAAATGTACTGTTTAGTTCTTTATTCTTTTTTGTGCTTGGTAACCACTGTGTAACTATGTAAAATGTGTTGCCCTCAAAGTACCATTGTGGGAACATCGATTTAAGGAAGCGTAGACA
>SJJU01001779.1:0-64215 GCA_012932125.1 Conopomorpha cramerella | reverse complement strand
TACTCGTACGAGAGTCCACAGTCTCGCGGTTCTCCTATATCCCCAATTCCCCACGTACCTGTGCAACAGCGGCGAGGCAATACTTGAGGCGCGCGAGGGCGGGCGGGTGTGGGGGCGCGGGGGCGGCCGCCAGCAGCGCCGCCCGCCCAGACACCGTGCGGTACGACGCCACGCACTGCAGGGCCAGCGACAACGGACAACCACTCTCTGATGGTGGATCCGATGATTTTGTTGCTAGCCTGGAAATTTCGAACTTGCTACAAACTTGAACTACCGCGCTCCATCGTAGACCACGTCGCGGCAGGATGGTGGTCAAGCGCTTATTCACAGTGATAGAAAAACCGCGCTTTCAGACACATTCAACCCCATCATACAAAAAGCACAAGGCTATGTGCAAAGCGAGTAGTGGCAGAGATATAACGACCGCAGCGCACAACACGGCAGAAATTGGAAACAAATGCGGATGATCAGCTGTCAAGTGTTGATTGCAGTAAAAAATCAAAGCAAAGAAATGCGTTGTTAACTGTAAAAATAACGGCCTCAATAGCAAATGTACATTTTATATTTTCCCAAGAGCGTCCGAAAAAAATGGATTGCTGCTGTGTTAAGAAGTGTTTTTGTTGAGTACCTAAGTGTTTTATTATTATATTCATTTTATAGTAAAACTATTGAATAAATATCACATAGATAATGCCAATAATACTATTTTAATCTTTCATTTATATTTGCAAAGAAAACTAACAATGTTTACATTATTATTATTTGACACCTTCCGCAAATATTGTAAACGCTACGCGCCGCCACCGTCGCGCACATAGCCAATATGCTAACAGATACTACGGTATTGGATGGCATTTCAGAATCACCTTGTACTGAACTTTAGGCAGATATTATTTCCATGTATACCTACTGAATTGTGATAAAAAAAAAATGAACGACATGTTCTTAGAATAGGGTAGATAGACTCACGCAGCAGCGTTGTTGAAGGCGGCGCGTCGGAGCGGGTCGCGCGTGCCGGCCGAGGCCAGCGCCGTGAGCGCGGCGCCCAGCTCGCGGATATCCTCACACTCCGACTTGCACCGGCTCTCCACTGCACCACACAGTACAATAACTAAACCAGTCAGGCTCTCCACTGCACCACACAGCACAATAACTAAACCAGTCAGGCTCTCCACTGCACCACACAGCACAATAACTAAACCAGTGAGGCTCTCCACTGCACCACACAGCACAATAACTAAACCAGTGAGGCTCTCCACTGCACCACACACCACAATAACTCAACCAGTCAGGCTCTCCACTGCACCACACAGCACTATAACTCAACCAGTCAGGCTCTCCACTGCACCACACAGCACAATAACTCAACCAGTCAGGCTCTCCACTGCACCACACAGCACAATAACTAAACCAGTGAGGCTCTCCACTGCACCACACAGCACAATAACTAAACCAGTGAGGCTCTCCACTGCACCACACACCACAATAACTCAACCAGTCAGGCTCTCCACTGCACCACACAGCACAATAACTCAACCAGTCAGGCTCTCCACTGCAGCACACAGCACAATAACTAAACCAGTGAGGCTCTCCACTGCAGCACACAGCACAATAACTCAACCAGTCAGGCTCTCCACTGCACCACACAGCACAATAACTAAACCAGTCAGGCTCTCCACTGCACCACACAGCACAATAACTCAACCAGTCAGGCTCTCCACTGCACCACACAGCACAATAACTCAACCAGTCAGGCTCTCCACTGCACCACACAGCACAATAACTCAACCAGTCAAAGACAAGTTACCTATACATAGGTGTCAATCCTTGTGGGATGACTGCCTACCTTGTCGTAAAAGCCAGTGCACGCCACTGTATTCTAGTTATTGTATCAGGCATGTATCCGGCCATCAAGCATTTGTTAAATTAGTAAAGTCATGTTTATGTTAAGTATACTGGACGTGTACCAATGGGATTATTTTTCAGGGCCTATGTACGCAACGCAGCGCTCGTACGGTGAAGGACAACATCGTGATGAAACCCGCACACCACAAGGTGTGTGAACCCTCTAACGGCGATGGGCTCACCCCCTGTCACGTTGTGTTAAATACGCTTGGTGAACCGTGGGCATTTGCTTATTAAGCAAGTGCCTCAGCCTACCCCGCTTTGGGATTAAAAGGCGTGAAGTGTATTTTTTTTTATACTTAGCAGTTTCGCGATTTGAAAAGATGACTTCGGAAATTGTAGGAGGAGGTACCTCGTGTTTTGTTAACCCTAAAACTTAATGAAGGAGTTTTTTTGTCCCATGTTATGCATATGTTTGGTTCACGAACACTTGACAGCCACAGACAAAAAAAAACCTTGCCGTCTCTTTATTGGAATGCAATGCTAGGGGTGCTGGAAAAATAAAACTTACCCCTATCAAATATCTGGTGCAGCCTCTCGAGCCCCATGCGGGCGAGCTTCAGTTGCTCCTGGTCCGTCGCCAGCCGCTCCTGCAGCACCTCCAGGGACACGTTGCCCTGGACAGGTTCATATACACATTTATTGATTTTATTTTATTTATTTAGGACATCCAACAGAGATACACTCACAACAACTGAATACAAATTCATTCATCAAATCGCATAGACAGAACAAAAAGGACCCAATACGAAACATGCCGATTTTGTAAATTGAGTTTTGTATCTTTCATGTTAAGGTTCAAAAATACACTTCACGCCTTTAATCCCAAAGAGGGGTAGGCAGAGGCACTTGCTAAAGCAAGTACCCACGGTTCACCGAACGTATTTAACCCAACGTGACAGGGGGTGAGCCCATCGCCGTTATAGGTTCACACACCTTGTGGTGTGCGGGTTTCATCACGATGTTGTCCTTCACCGTACGAGCGTTGCGTTGCGTACATAGGCTCTGAAAAAGAGTCCCCTTGGTACACGTCCAGTAGCCGGACTCGAACCCGGGACTTCCCGGTTACAAGTCAAGTATCGTGCGAAATGTTATCTTAATCATAGGCTACCACTACACTGGTTTAGCAAGCTGAAGTGGCAGTGGGCCGGCCATAGTAGCCGTAGAACCGATGACCGTTGGGGCAAACGAGTTCTCGAGCGGAGACCTCGTCTCGGCAAACAGAGTGTAGGACGCCCGCAGGCAATGTGGATCAATGATGCGCGGGATGGCTGGAAGAAGCTGGATGCGTGAAGCCGAATACTGATCACAGTGGCGTGCAATTGGAGAGGTATATGTCCAGCAGTGGACAAGTATGGGCTGATGATGATGAATGAATGAATATACTCTTTATTGCACACTGTACATTACAAATGTAAAAAATTACATTGGAAAAATTGCAAAGGCGACCTAATCGCACATAGCGATTTCATCCAGGTAACCTAAACCTCCACAATTGCTATTGAGAAGCCCAACAACGTTTCTAAGACCATTGCTCGGGGTCCTTTTACACAGTATACCTACACGTTTATACGACCAACAATCATAGGAGAGGCCTATGTCTAGCAGTGGACAGGTATGGGCTGATGATGATGATGAAACGATATTTACATACATACATACATACACTTCACGCCTGTCTCCCAGAGGGGTAGGCAGAGACTACAGATCTCCATTTGTTACGATCCTGACATACCCCTTTCGCTTCATCTACATTCATACATCTTTTCATACAGGACCTCCGGTTTCGAGTACTTTTCACGCCACCTTCGGTCAGGACATCACCAATCTGGTCTTTATATGTCCTTCTGGGGCGACCTCTACGATATTTTAACGACGATATTTTTCTAACTTACAAGCTGATCCTGGGATCCGGCCATAGCGTACTCATCATGCCTGGGCTTCTCCAGCCTCACAGCCGGCTCGCAGAGGAACGCCCGGACGTCGGCGTCGTGTGCCAGGACCGGGTGACGCGCCACCAGGCACAGCCAGCTCTGCAAGCCGGCGCGACGGTGCTGCAAGAAGGACGAGCTGCCGCCACCAACCACCACACGCTTGGGAGGAAGTGGACTTATCGCCCTAAAACAGTAATAACGGGATATTATAAAAAGTATGCAATTGGAGAGGCCTATGTCCAGCAGTGGACAGGTATGGGCTGATGATGATGATGATAAAAAGTGTAAAAAGACCCCGAGCAACGTTGTTGGGCTCGTCAATATGAAAAACTGTTGATAGACTGTGTGGCTGAATATCTACCTATTTACCTGAGTATATGTCTTGCTCAAAATGTATATTCTAGATCAGTCAGTTGATTACTTACAGAATTAATTATTTTAACCTTATAGGTACTTAATGCACGCCATGCTTACATGTTTAGGGATATAGTTTACCATGCTTTCTTTTTTTAATGTTTGATTAATAATAATTACCTATAAGCCTGTTATGTAAGCTTAAATAAATAAATAAATAAGACTATTTTTTTGCCTGCGGAGATGACATTTTTAAGTTTGAAGATGATTTTTTTTTTGTTTTCATTTCCTCGCATTGACGCCATAGTAAAAGTTGTTTATAGTGAGGAGCCCAACAACGTTTCTAAGGCAGACATTAGACGATACGTTTTGATCTCAGTTTTACCACAGTCATGATTGTGATTGACGGATTTCCTATCGTCTAATACAGTGAATAATGTTTGAATTAGTATTAGTAGTCATTCCATAAATCATGACTGATGGAATTGATTGACGCTTGCATGAGCGTCTAATGTCTGCCTAAGACCATTGCTCGGGGTCCTTTTACACGCAGTATAGCTACACGTTTGTACGACAACAATTATAGGATACCTACCAACCAAACAACAAGTACAAAGCAAACAATATTTATATCCAGTATCTATTATATAATATCAGTTATCAATATCCTCCCTTAGGTAACAACACCGCTCATGTCGAAAATTGGCGGTTTTTACATTTTAATGCCATTGGATGAAGCTACGCATTGCGCGTCGAACCATTGCTCACATGAAATAGATTTCAACCAATCAGAAGCCGTAATTTAAAAAAATAGTGACAACGCTCAAGTGGGTTGGCGTCGCAATCAGCAACAGTTTTTTTCGTCTCCTGTAAAGTTGGTAAAAATTACGTAAGCGGTGTTGTAAGCTAAGGGACGATATTTTAATGGGTACAATCTTAACGCCCAGTTTTATATACGCTCATTTGACTTAAACTGGCATTAAAACTATCGTCTTTTCTTTCTTACTTTGCCTGTCAAAAAGGGACAGCTATAGATTTAATTATTATGTTACGTCCGGTTTCCCGAAACCCAAGGAGAAGGTGGGAATCACATACCGTTTCTCAAAATAGGCATAGGCACTTATAGATTTTTAGCACAAAAACAGAACCTTTGGAAACATTATTACGAGTAAAATAATTAAGTACGCTACCAAAGCACTTCTCGTGTTAACATTAACACGCCCCATTTACACGGTTCCATCCGGCATTATATTCTATCAGTGGCGTGCACACCATATAGGCAGAAAGACACTGCCAACCTTAGTATTTTCGTTAATAATAGAGTTGTTTATCTTCTTTTGACGATCACAACATAGGCTAACGAAGGTCCTGTGTTTTGTGGATGAGTAGATATAGATACCTATATTTCGTCAAGGCAAGATACCTATACATATAAAATAAATAAGTATTTTACAACAACACACACATTGCCTTCATCCCATGTTAAGTAGCAAAAGCACTTGTGTTATGGAAATCAGACAACGAGATATATTTATTTAAATACTTTTTTTTGTCTTTTAAATACATACTTATATAAATAAAACACCCAGACACATCCAACAAGTGCTTAAAAGCTCATTACCTAAGCACCTGTCAGCGGTGGGAATAGAACCCACGACCCTACGGATCAGCGGCAGGAATGCTGACCGCTACACCAACGGGCCCGTCAATATACATTAGGTACAAACAAAAACCCGGGATATTCCCACCCACTTTCCCACCACTGTGATTCCTGATAGAGCCAGGATATACAGCTACAGAATAGACAAGAGCTCAATCAGTGCAACCTACGGAGCAGCGGCAGACATGCTGACCACTACACCAACGGGCCCGTCGAATATATGTCAATCTGTGACAATCCTTGGCGATGACTCCCTACCTTGTCGTAAAAGCCAGTGCACGCCACTGTATTCTAGTTATTGTATACCTGCCCTGATAGACTGCACTAGCGAAAATTTTGTACGGAGACCTTCCCAGCTTCAATATTAAGTATTTAATGCTAAAAAGAGGTAAATGCCCATAATCGCCACGCTGGGCAGGCGGGTTGGCGATCGCAATGGTGTGTTGGTTTAACTCACAGAGAACGCTGCCGCCCGTCCGCTGGAGGGTTCCCTCGGTCGTCTCTTACGACCCCCATAGCGGGAAAAGTTTGGCTGGGGTGCTATTATGGGATTACGCGATTATGGGCATTTACCTCTATGAGCACAAAAAGGCATCACAGTGGCGTGCAATTGGAGAGGCCTATGTCCAGCAGTGGACAAGTATGGGCTGATGATGAATGCTAAAAGGGCAGGGAGCCAAGAAAACGTATGTTGAAAGAAGCGCAAGTAGACCCGCATTTTCCCCAGGAATGGCTCTAACTGTATCTCAGTGTATGGCTTCGATGGTGATAGACTTATACCTGTATTTATTCTAGCCTCTGCCAAGGCTAAAAATGGTACCGTCTTCACTATCTAATGATTTCAGCGAACTTATCAGATAATAATCACATAAGGTATGTAAAACTACAGGACGCATACCTATTTAAACTTTAAATATTAATTTCACATTGTACTAAAATACTAGATTTTATGATAAACATCAGCCGGGTTTATGTGACGGTTAATAAGGACCGGTAATTAGAATAACAAACGTCAATAGAGTCCAAAATCCATCAGAAAGAGACCTAACCATGTCTGATTAAGTGTTAACACATTATCGGACAGTAAAATAAACACAATCGATTGTTAATTCTTATGACGTTTATACCCGTCCAGTGTCCAGCAAAGGGTTAATGTGTTGGAATAAATACCTACAACTATTACTTATTAGTTATTACTATTATTACGTCCACTAACATGGGACTTATACAGATAGTTAGGTAATGCAAGCTAGTTAACAATTATGGTAATATTTTATAGGTAGGTACTATTTGCATACCTACATGAATAATTGGAATTATCTCAATCGTTAAAGCAAAGACTAGTTTATGTTATAAACTTACAGCATATAAGTAAGCAATAATTTTTTACGTATATTACTTTTCTACTTAATATCAGACAGATCCCGGGGGGGGCTGGTCTTCTGTCTTGGATCCCACATAGTAAATTAAACTAAAGACGGTATAGAAATAAGAGGAAGCAATATATATATGCGCTAATCTAAATAGTGGGAGACAGCATTATTATAAACGAGGCACAAATTGCACATTGTACAACATTGTACATTACAAACAGTGTTTCTATGCTATTGTATGCATGTATATATAAAATAATGTCGTGTTAGTTACACTATTTATAACTCAAGAACCGCTGAAGCGATTTGGTTGAAAATTGGTGGGGAGGTAGCTTAAAACCAGGAAACGGACATAGGATACTTCCTATCCCGATCCTGTGGGACGTGGCGCTGAATAGAGGGTGTTATAGTTTGTATGAAATACTGAAACTACGCGAATGAAATCGCGGGGCGCCTTCTAGTTATACATATAAACCTTCCTTGAGAATCACTAACTACTAAATAAAACCGCAACAAAATCCGTTGCGTAGTTTTAAAAATCTAAGCATAAACAGGGACAGACAGCGGGAGGCAGTGGCGTGCACTGGCTTTTAAGACAAGGTAGGCAGTAATGCCCAAGGATTAACATCTATGTATAGGTAACTTGTCTTTACGAAATATAGGAACCTAGATATCTACTCACCCACAAAACACTGGACCTTAGCCTATGTCGTGAGTACAACAAAAAAGGATCTAGCAATAACTCTATTATTAGGTCGGGTAACCAATACCTATACTAGGGTAGGCAGTGACTTTTTGCCTATATGGTGTGCACGCCACTGGCGGGAGGCGACTTTGTATTATACTATGTAATGAAGACGTATCTAATGTACGGATGGCCATTAATACAATGTTGTATCAGTGTTGATAAGGAAGAAGGAAGGGCTCGATTTTCAAGGAAGAATAGGATAGGATTTTTTGCGTCAGTTTTAGGTACAGTCGGCCAAGAATCTGCTCTACCACCGTAAGGTTGAAACTCATATGAATGTTATTAAACATGAAGGTTCATTGTTCACTTGTCACAATATGCCAACTCAACCTTATTGATGTTTTAGTGACACAGGAAGTGTCATCAAAACTGATAGACCATTTTCTTGGCCGACCGTACACCAAGATGACTAACGAAATATATTAATGGGGAATTTTCAGTGCTCTTGTTTCTTTTAGTTATGACAGATGGCGCAAGCTATCTTAGGGGGATAAATGTCAACGAAATGACAAATTTCAAGCATTGAAGGTAACAGTTAATTTTTTTATAGTTAATAGTTTACTGGTTAGGTACAAAACTGTCTGAACAGTGAGTGAATAACTTACAATAATAATCAAAAACGTACTAATTTTTTTTTTAATCACTATGAACAAGCGTTTGACCACCATCCTGCCTGATGTTAAGCAGCGATGTGGTCTACGATGGAGCACACTTGTTCATTAGGTACCTATTCACCCGCGACTTAAGACCTTCAAACTATACTGCGCAGGAAATACAGACTAACTATAACTGAAAAAAGTCACCCTGGACATCTACTAGCGACATCTAGATAAAACATTTTTGGAGTTTGAAAATTCGCCATTAACACGGGCGATGTGAATGAGGACACAGTACCTACATCGAGACGAGAAGCATCCGTGATGTACTGACGTAAAGTGCCGGGAAAAGAACTCGGAAATTGGGGGCTTACACACACACCGTCGCATTCACAAAACGTTAAAACATCGATGGTCCCTATTAAGAAAGTCGCATCTACAAAACGGAACATGTTCAGCAGAGAAGATGGAAGTTAGTTTTGGATATTAAACCTAAACTACTTGTGGCACATACTTCAAATTAACAACAGCTTATAATCTTTGGTATCTTTAGGTGATGTATACGTACAAGTTTATAGATCCTAATATCGCCAATCGAACGGTGTAGAAAAATACATTTCCTAAAATTGCACTAACGACATTTAAGTATACTTGGGACCATCGATTTACTAACTACTTAGTTGACGTATATCAACTTAAACTGGTTTATTCGTACTCGTTTTTCAGCCTGTCTGTTTCATAAAACTGATATGTGAAGATAAATGTTGACTGCAAGGCCATTATCTACTAATAGAGTGATACAAATTGTCTGTTCTGTCACATATCTAGAGTCACAGCATTCATGGATCATTTTACATTGTTGTGTGGCCTTCGTGTATCTATAGTTAACTACATAGCTGTCCCGGCAAACATTTGTTTTGCCATAATAAGTTGCCATTACACCCCGTGTATTGGGAGAAATACAACTGGAGCTGTGTGGTGACGGCAAATAGAATAAATGTGTCATCCCAGCCCAACTTTTCCCGTCTTCGGGGTCGTAAGAGGCGACCGAGGGAGTTCTCCAGGGGACGGGCAGCAGCGCTTTCTGCGAGTTAAACCCCAACACCACTGCGATCACCAACCAGCCTGCTAAGGGTGGCTATTATTGGCATCTCCTCCCCCCCAAATGATCATGGAAATCACAGAGGCCATGGTCCAGCAGTGGACGTATGGCCATGTGGCTGATGATGATGAGTATTACGCCATACCCACATACCCTGCTTTCAAATCTTACTTCTTACTAATATTATAAATGGGAAAGTGAGTTTGTTTGTTTGTTCCGCTTTTACGCGGTACCTACTGAACCGATTGCTTTGAAATTTTGCAGACGTAGTTAGAAGTTCGGTTTAAATAATAGGGTACTTTTTATCCCGGAAAAAAATGATATTCCCGAGGGAAAACAAAAATATTCCTTTATACCGCAATATAACCGAAGTCCACACGGACGAAGCCGCGGGCGGAAAGCTAGTATGAAATAATTTGCTGACAATACCCACAATTAAGGGGTTTTAATTAGTATTTCGGTATGCACCCACAACCTAAGAAGTAGGTAATCATTTGGCATCAAATGAGTTCCTATAGACCATAATATTATTTGATATCCATTTCCCTGAAACCAGCAAGCATGTATAAAGAGATATATAAATATGGAATAGGCAAACGCGATTTGCCAAGATTGTGACAAGCGATGATCTCTGCCTACCTCCGGGAAACAGGTGTGTGCCGAATTATAGGAAATGTTTGATTAAGATTTGAATGTCGAAATGTGTAATTAACATAAGCTTTATTTAATTATTAAATTTTGTTTAATATTTAAGTTTTATTTAATGTTTAATGTACTTGTCGCGGCCTTTGTGCAGGACTTCCTGACTTGACATGACTACGACAGACTAAGACAATGACAGTAACACTGATGCGGACAAAACAAGACAAGAGACAGGACGATAGGAGGAATTGGGAATAAAAGGACAAATTAACCAAATTTCCCTTCGTTTTCCTAGTTAGACCAAACAGTACTGTATTGTGTTTCTGTTGTTGATGTGACTGTTATATAAATAAATAAATAAGTTCAGTAAACGAAATTAAGTCATGGGTACTGATGTAAGATCAGCACTGGGAACGCTGTGCGTATCCACATCATTCTCAGCACATGCGGAATCAGTGCCCATTTGCATTTGCCACATTCAACTCGTCTATCTTCTATCTATTTGTTATTTTTAATGTTTTTTTATAGTGCTGTTCCTTTTCTTAATGTAACTTGTATTTATGTGACAAATGTGAATAAATGGATAAATAAATAAATACCTAAATACAGTGTATGTACAGTGTATTAAATATTTTATACAACTTTAAAATTTCACAATGTGTAACTTTACGTACCTGTATGGATATTTAGCGAACAGCACATCATACAGCTGTACAAAGTCATTATATCTCCTTGACACTGTCGTACCATGACGTCGGGAGCTCACATAATATTCACAGTGTTTTAATATGAGGCCCTTCCTCTCAGGCACCAATTCCACTGTTATTACATCTGTATTCTCTAACTCCTCGTATGTGATTGCCTCAAAGGCTAACAGCGACATTGTTGTTGCCCCAGGGTATCTGAACAGAGAGAAAACATAGTAAAAGTTTAAAATTGGTAGATAAATTTATACCTCAAAATTTAGTTTCTTTTTTTTTTAATCACTATGAACAAGCGTTTGACCACCATCCTGCCTTAAGCAGCGATGTGGTCTACAATGGAGCACATTTGTTAATTGTCTATGCTATATGTGTATAAAGGTGGTGAGCATAGAACAATCAATGTTCTTCAATGTTGTATTTTATTACTAAACATACAAAGTTCAAAATTAGAACAACTGGTTTTTATTGAATAAAACATGTTTTTTTTTATGTTAAAGTGATGTCATCAATGAAAATGTAACAATTATTTTTCGATGAATGCAACCTGTATCTATAAAGATTTTATATGTTCAGCTGAATGCCGTACTTACCTACCGCTATACAAATAATTTGTGCAAAACCTTTGCGACGTGTATATCAAGTTCTGTGTCTATTTCCAAACTGTGAATGTGATCCACTTCAACGACCGTACAACTGGAAGAAAACAATGATTTTTTCTGGCACCTAACATTAATCACAAACAAAGAGTTCGCAGGCAGAAAATAATTGCGAAAAAATAATAAAAACAAAAAAAAACACAACTTCTCACACAACTTTCGCACTGTGTGTGAAGAAACTTTGATGTTTGGATTTCCGTTCAGGAATAAACTTTCACCACGCTTCAAACTTTTAAACAGTATGATTCTGAACGAAAATTCATTAAAGGTCCTTTAAACCGCATACATAATTTCGTTTTCATTAAGGGCCTATTTCTCTTTTTGACGTCATCATCGCTGCATACAAAATCGCTTTCCTATACGTATTATCACACACACATAGACAGGTATTCAAAATGTCTGTTTTGATATAAAAGTAATTTTCGGAACATTGGTGTACATGTCAAATGAAAAGTGTTTCGTTCAAATTTCTTTCAATATTAGTTCGGGACAATACACACATTAACATGGTCTAGGAATATTTCAAACATAATTATCTAAAATCATAGTAACTTTTTGTTAAGACCTATACATTAAAATATACCTTATTTAATATACGATTTAATCTGATAATAATCTTTTGGTTAAAATTAAACTAAAAAAAAACTTAGAAGAAGAAGAAAAACTTCAAACATTACTTTATTTTTTAAAACATTACAACCCAGGGCGTGTCTATTCTCAGCAAAAAGGAGCCCATTTCATCTGGCTCCCACTTTCCAGGATGTACCCCTGCCTACAGCCAATCGGCTGGAGCTTTTAGGTATGACGTTAACCCCCAACCTCAACTTTGGCTCCTATATTGAGGCTACGGCCCAACACGCAGCAACGTTTTGGTTAAACAAACGCCTAAACTAGAAACAGGACTCGCTATTATGGTACACGGATAAATCAAAATCCGGCAATAAGGTAGGGTGCGGAATATATGGAGAGCGTCCCCAGTGTACAAAAAGCATCAACATGGGTGCCTACGCCTCCATTTTTCAGGCAGAGCCATTGTCAAATGTGCGGAATTAAACCTACAACTCCAACCGAACAACAACATTATATACATTCACACAGTCAGACAGTCAAGCTGCTGTCAAGGCGCTGGACTGAAAACTCAGTGAATGTACTAAACTAACTAGGAAACTCTAACACTGTCGTAATCAAATGGGTTCCTGGATATGCTGGTATCGACGGCAATGAAATGGCCGACGAGCTGGCAAAGGTGGGAGCAGATGGGACGCATTTTGGGGCATACCAAAAAGCCTCGCCAATAGACACATACAGGAACAATGTAGAGGAGAATCGATTTCGCAGTGGAAACAATCGCCAGGGATGCAACACTCCAAAGCTCTCATAAAAGCCTATAACAGCAAAGCAGCAAGAGATGCTATCGAGTTAAGTAGACACAACCTACGCATCCTGGTGAGAACCTTAACAGGACAGGATTGCTGTTTAAATAAACACATGTGCAAATTGGGCATCCGGGACAGACAAACATGTATCGCTACTGCAATGAGGGTGAAGAAACTCCCATACACCTTCTGAGTGAGTGCGGATCCCTGATGCACAAATGATCCACACATCTGGGAAAACATATATTTTCATCAGATGAGGTGGTGAATCTCAGTATAAAAAAAGTACTTACTTTTATAAAGGCGCTCAAAATTGATACTGATCTCTAAAGAATCAACTAGGTGGCGATCACAATAGATCAGCAATGGTCGCAGTATCACTGCGACCATTGCCGTCAATGATGAAGATGCAAGAAAAGGTGGTTTTCATGCACAATATGTTTAGGGAAACAGGGAGCATATCCTAGGCATGCTCCATTGAATCAGGGTAAATCAGGGGATTCCAGGAGCAGGCCAGTCTAAAGGTTAGATATCGTGCTGTTGTAACCAATTTGTAACGATACGCGCCGTATGTGGACTGGCATTGCCGTGCATTAGCTGAAAATTTTGTCCCATTTGTCGTCCGTGGGGCAAGATTACAGGCTTCCCTCGGCTCGCGCTCGTCGTCGCGGTATTTTAGAGCAGTCATATTGCCTTGTCTCCAAACGAGGTCCGTTCTGCGGTCAAGACGGACGAATTCCTGCTCAAACCACAATTGTACCACCTTCATTTTCAACCGCTGTTATCTACTTGCGTGAAATCGGTATCAAATTTAGCTTAAAAAATCAAAACGCCAGTGGGTAAATGCCATTTTATAGGCAATATGCTGCTCGAACTGGTAACATCAAAAAGCTGTACAGGTGCAGTAGATGTCCAGCGGGAATGAACTGGAAGGAGCCTAGGAGTTTCAGGTCGTTTTTGGGGTTAGATTGGGTAGGACACATACTAAGAGCATCGGTAATAGGTGATAGGCGGCTATCTGGCCCAATAATCTCTTTAGTATCCTACATCCCTTCGGTCGACTATTACTAAATATGAATGAATACAATGTGTGGTATCATTATTTCACGAACTGGACGATCACGAGGCTGGCAGAAGTAAGGATATCCCTACCTCCCTACATAAATAAATGTTAATTAAATTGTTCGTAGTGTTTATTAACTTACAATTAAACTATTCACAAGCATTATTAAAAGGATTTAGGTATTTTCTTCTGTCTTTTTTCCAGTTGAACAAAATTCTTGGTCCGCTTTCTGCACAGAGTTAAATGAGTAGCCAGCATAACAGCTTAAAACACTTATCGACTTCAGGTTTATCTGCCAACACTGTTTCCTAGATTGATTAAATTTTCGTTTTCGACTCTGAAAAAGAAACGGATTATGTTAGTTACTGTATGTCACTTTACACTACCAAAAACGAAAATGAAATTGAACGCGATTGTACTCCCATGCCTCATACTGAATGACATAATACTATGCTACCAACGTGAAAATATACGCGATTTTGAGGGTGACGCTTTGTTGTCATATCAGTTTTATTTGATATGGTTATACGTCAAAGTAAAAGGAAATGGATGTTTGTTTACAGATTTCTTTGGACTGTTTTTTTTATCATCCATACAAGAAAACGACCATGAATCGTACATAATATAATACTATCATCAATTCCTGACAAAGAATAGTGTATGAAATATAGGTACTTACTCAGAAATATATCCAAAAAGTGCACTGCACACATGCAAATTATTTAGAGAAAAATTGGGCGTGACCGTGCTTCTAGGACGGCATCCAGCCGCGGACTGACGGGGTTGAAGTTGTCAACGCGATGGACAACAACATTTTTGTATGAGATTTTTTGTCAGTTGAATTATTTTACAAAATTATGGATTTTTCTGACTACATTTTGAAAAAGCGCTTCTATTTGAATTTAGTAGAAGTATTGTAAAATCCGTTCCACATACTCCGTAGCTCAGGGAACAGCGGTAGACCTCTGTGTTCGGCCCCGCGTTTGACCTTTTTTTGGCCAAAATCGTCAAACAGGGTTCAGCATTTTCGTATTTTCGCATAAATTATGAATAATTTTTAAAAAAAGCTCTCTATTTGAATCGAGATGAAGAAATGCTCTATCTAATGTATATCAGCATTTTTCGTATACTTGTACACAGCAGCCTGTGCTGGGCCTGAAAAATACGCAAATTCACGAATTCCCCCTTAAAAAATCTATCGAAAATAAATTTTAACTTACCTACGAGTTGGATGATATATCTTTTTATAGTGTCTTCACCGTTTTAGATTGAGATGTTCGAAGATATTCGTGACATTTGACAAAAAACTAAATGTCAATAAACCTACTGCTACTAACCGTATTTTTTGGAAAAGTTAGTGATTTCATTATGTAAATAATAAACAAATAAATTATATTAATCATACTTATGATTTTGAAAACGTCCTGATTCAATGAGTCTCCGTCTGGTAATGTAAAACGCCCCAGTTTCCACTAGCTCACCACTCCAGTCCTGTCGCCTCGGACGGGCGCTTAACTTGAAATTAGCCGGAGAAACTATGCTCTCTAATGCATTCCAACGTAGTTTATGGTTCCTGAAAATAGTATCAGATAATAAATATGCAGTTTGTTACGATGCCACAATCATATTTTGTACTAGTGGGTCCGACAGACGTTGTACTGTCTTAACTATGAAATTAATATAACACCCAGGAAGCCTATGTTCAGCAGTAGGTGTCATGTTTTTCTTTCATAAGAACTTTCTGCTCACATTAATAAACACCACGTAAAAATAATTAGGGAAATCGGTCCAGCCGTTCCCGAGTTATGCGCTTACCAACACATTTTACGATTTACATACATACATACATACACTTCACGCCTGTCTCCCAGAGGGGTAGGCAGAGACTATTAATTTTACGATTTATTTTTATATTATAGATAGGAACACCTAGATTACCTTGTAACACAAAAAACACAGTCACGTGATTTGATTTTATGCAAAGCGTCGCGTACGATACTGGGCTGGATGAATGGTGAGGTGGCTTGCAGCAGTACTACAACATCCACATCCGCCCTAGCCACTAGAAATTCCTGTACTCCCCATATCGACGGGGCCGTGTCTGTAGCAGTCACTTTACTTCTGTGCAAAACTTCAGCGCCACCTAGTATGTACAAAGAGGAATTTCTACAACTCTCAACGTTTATTTGACAGATTTTGGTTCTTACTTCGGTCATCAATGTCACAACCCACAATTTCGAAAATATAGCATTAAAGATAGAAGTAGGTTTTATGACATAAAACATTCTAATTCCGGCAAAATAACATTATTTAATGGAAAATAATAAACTGTACATCAAAATTACTAACTTGCACACCTAAAAAGCCAAAGTTATCATCAGAATGGCAATTAGAAGACCAAATCAGTAATTTTGTGGCTAAGTCAGTATTTTAGTTAAGTTAGGTTAGGACTTTTTTGATGCACGTTTAAATACTATGCTTATTTAATTGGTAATTTTCGAACTCGCACAAAATTTCTTATCTAGATGTCGCTAGTAGGTGTTCAGGGTGACTTCTGTCAGTTATATTTTAGTACGTTTTTTATTATTTGGGTAACTCTTTAGCAGTGGCGTGCACTGGCTTTTAGGTACAAATTAGGCAGTAATCCCCAAGGATTAACACCTATGTATAGGTAACTTGTCTTTACGAAATATAACCTACCATCTACTCACCCACAAAACACAGGGTCTTCGTTAGTCTACGTCGTGAGTACAACAAAAAAGAATCTAGCAATAACTCTATTAACGTCGGGTAACCAAAATACTAAGGTAGGCAGTGTCTTTTTGCCTATGTATAAAAGCAATGCGCACTTGTGCGGTCCTTAGCTGTGAAAATAATAATAGTATTAACCCTTAACTGTAGTTGTAAAAAATACTTACACTTCTATAGTCGTGGGTCCCATGGACCCATGTATGTTTGGTGAGTCATAAAATTAAAATATGACGGTTATAAATGTATTATTATAATGAATCTATTACTGTACTTAATTAACTTTATATATTTATTTTAATCAAGCATAGGAACACACTAATTTAATGATAATTCGTATCTTAAAAAAAACAGCCTTTTTATCTTAGGTACTTACAAAAATAATAAAAAAATTAATAAAATAACATAAAAATTGAAAAAACAAAAACATATCTTCTTAAATAGACTATATTTTCTTTTTAAATCAATGAAAAATAAACAATATACAATAGGGAAAAAAAATGACACATTATAATCACAGGCAAGAATTGCTAATGATTTTTCCACAAGTCATACATATTGGCTGCTTGCATTTCATGCACAAGTGTACAGTCTTCGCTCTTTTCCCAGGTAAACAGAACGTACACCTCTTTATTTTGTTCCTGGCTAGTGTATCTGCATTAGTATCCGTTTCTGTGCTGCTTGATGTCATAGGAAGCTTGAGAATACCTGCGATGTTCGTTCTAAGTTGCATGGGTGTAGCATCTTTGGTTACAGCATCTGATTTTCATGTATGGTTCACATAAAAATTTTGCAAGACCTTTCATGAACATAATACGTGTCATTTTAGATGCTTTTTCATGACTCTGTTGGATAAATGTAAGCATTCAATGCATTCATGTCTAATACGTATATATAGTCGTGGGTCCAATGGACCCACGTGAGAGTCAATACATACCTAAA
This sequence comes from Conopomorpha cramerella, assembly GCA_012932125.1. Taxonomy (NCBI): domain Eukaryota; kingdom Metazoa; phylum Arthropoda; class Insecta; order Lepidoptera; family Gracillariidae; genus Conopomorpha; species Conopomorpha cramerella. The sequence goes on along the minus strand of SJJU01001779.1, from coordinate 46,412 downwards.
AAGTAGCGCGCCAAACACGCCTGTCTCACAGCATACGCTCCGGCGAACTGGCGGAAGGTACTGGGAAGCGGGAGGGGCTAAGACTTTTGGCGCCGAGTTTACAACGTTTTGAAAATTTGACCTGGGTCCATTGGACCCACGACTACAGTTAAGGGTTAATCAATCCAATCTTTTGTAGCTTTGTAAGCGCCATCTATCATATAAAAACATCATAATTTTATAGTTCTTTTTTTTATCCAATAGCTCATTAAAAAAATACTGACACATCCAATACTGACTGCTTGAAGTTAGTAATTTCGTATATAATACATTATATAAGTACCCCTAATACAGCAACTATATTACGCGCTAACTGATAGCGTCATCTGTCATAGCTAAGAGAAACAAGGGCGCGAAAATTCCTCATTGACTTATTTCAAAGGGTTCTTTTAAATGTAAAAAGACATTTGTTTATTCTTCAAATATCAAAATGAATATCAATCACCCACAACGATCAGCACGACGGGTAGGCGGAAATGCCCAATTTAAAAACTTCCTACTAACAAAGAAGACACCTATTCACATTTAATCTTATAATTCCATTTGTTTGGTTGGGTCATAGACGCTAGCAGTGGCAGGAGGAGAATTTTTTTTTCCATTACTGAGGCAGAGAATTGTCTATTTTGAAATATTTTCATTGCACACATTAAAAGTTGTTCATATTGACGACCCCAACAACGTTTCTAAGGCTCGGGGTCCATTTACACGCAGTATAGGATGCCTATTTAAATATTGTTTTTCATCTACGTGAAATAGATTTTTTGCCCAAGGAGATGACACTTTGTATGAGGATGGATTTTTTTTCACTTTCCTTTTTCCCGCATTCTCGCTATGGTAAAAGTAGTTCATATTGACGAGCCCAACAACATTTCGTGCTCGGGGTCCTTTTACACGCAGTATGTCATCGGGATATAATTAAACGAAATTAATAGAGAATTTTCCGGACCCCTGTTTCTCTTAGTTATGACAGATGGCGCTAGTTGTATTAGGGGCAGAAATGTCAACGAAATTACTAACTTTAAGCAGTCCGTATTGAAGGCGACAGTAATTTTTTTTATTGTTTGTCTACATGTTAGAAAAGTGTCTGAAATCTAAATAACTCATCCAAATAATAAAAATCGCACTAAAATATAACTGACAGAACTCCCCCTGGATATCTACTAGCGACATCTAGATAAGAAACTTATGGAGTTTGAAAATTCCCCATTTTTCTGTAAATATCTGTCATGCATGTACTCATGTATGATTTTTTGTCATTTATTTTGAAGACTTATTAGTTTTGCAATACCTACCATTTTCTTGTATTGTTTTTTACTACTGTCAAAAATCATTGTACGCTCGTGAGAGTAGATTAAGATTGGTACATTTGTTTACTATTATTGCTGCTTTGACATCTTTATTATGACACCTTTGATCACAATGAATAAATGAATATGAATATGAAAAGATGTACGAAGTAGATGAAGTGAAAGGGGTATGTCAGGACCGTCACAAATGGTGATCTGTAGTCTCTGCGTACCCCTCTGGGAGACAGGCGCGAAGTACCTATATGAATGTATGTATGTAACAGTTTAATTTTTTCTATAAATATCATTGCATTATTCGCTCCCGGTGTTTACTCTTGATTTCGTAAAGGAACATTTTTTAAAGTGAGGTAGGTACATATTATTCACAACATTCTTACTTCGTAAAGCTTCCAGAGCTATCCAGGGATGGTCTGTAGCGACAGTGACGTCATCCAAGCCGCTGATCCTGGCTACGTGCACGGAGCGTGTCAGCAATGAAGAACCCTCAATCGTCCGCAGGTTCTTCAAGGGCACACCCTTCGAGCCACCTCGGGCTAGGATCAATGCTACAGTTTTAGCTTCGCTTGAGACTGAAACACTAAAATTATGTATAAGTTACAAGTATAAGTTACGGGAGGTCCCGGCTTCGAGTCCGGCTACTGGACGTGTACCAATGGGACTCTTTTTCAGAGCCTATGTACGCAACGCAACGCTCGTACGGTGAAGGACAACATCGTGATGAAACCCGCACACCACAAGGTGTGTGAACCCTATAACGGCGATGGGCTCACCCCCTGTCACGTTGGGTTAAATACGCTTGGTGAACCGTGAGTATTTGCTTTAGCAAGTGCCTCTGCCTACCCCCCTATTAAAGGCTCACGCCTTGTTGTGACGCCGCAGTGTTTTTTTTTTACAATTTAAAAATTCCAGAAGTGTTCAGCTCAGGCAGTCCTGGAGTAGATATACCACCATGAGTTGGAAAACAGAAAAATCACCAAGTAAACAAAGCACTTCAGATAAGTAGGTACTTACATAGCTTCGCCCTGTAGTTCCGGGCCCTTAAGAATTGGACTACGGTATCCCCTGCCTGGCGTATGAGGCGTCCTAAAAGGGGTCATCTGGGCCGTAGGTCTCGGAGTGGGGTCCCGGGCCCCTGAACAAACGGTCCCGCGATGGTCGGCGGTGCCGAATGGCCCGGTTTCCGCCGTAGAACAGGAGCATTGGAGTGAACGAACCACTCGAGGAGGAGCCCACAGGGGCTGGTCGCGCGTTAGGTGGGCCCTGAAGAATGTCCTCTGGGTGCCCAGGACCCATCCAGCACCAGCAATAAATGAAGACCATCGGGGGGATTTTAGTCAGTAGAAGTCTGACACTACCCCGTCGCCGACCCCATAGCGGCGGCGTGTCCAAGGGGATTTCCCCCTCGTCAAAAAAAAAAGGTACTTACATAGCTATAACGATGAAAACTACAAGCATGTTTGACACTAGTAGGCACCTAGTTAGTTAAGTACCTACAAAACCACCAATATTGTAGTTGATACGAGCACTAATCTTACTGAGGTCCGTCCATCCGGAGTCCGGACACATTTAAAATGGGTCACGCATGACATTATGCCGTGATTCAAGTCGCACGGTTGCCTACACTCTGCTGGCGATCTCGAATTTATATTTCCGTCTATTTATCGTTTATCAGCCCGCGGGCGGCCGGGTGGACTTTGATGTCCCCTTTCCTGGGCATCTTACACTTGCCTAGGTACTAATATGTGTATTTACCGAACTTCAAGCAGGAGGATACTTAGGCATTTATCTACTAAGTATATAAAAATAAGTCGGGTTTTCCTCCCTGACGCTATAACTTCAGAACGCACGAACCGATTTCCACGGTTTTGCATTTGTTGGAAAGGACTCAGAGATATAGCAAAGAAAATTTAAGAAAAATTTCAACAGAAAAGCGGGAAAACGAAACGAAGCCATCTGGTGGCGAAACGGAGTTCGCCGTGTTTGCTAGTATGTTATAATTTATACACCTACATACGTATAACATTAATCATACACATTGTGGTCGATAATCATACAGTTAACATTTTAACAATCACTTTTAGGCTATGATTGAGCCTACGTAATGGCCATGTAGATGTTAAATAGGTATAGTGATGACGGTGAACACATTCATTAACAAGGACATCAAAACCATTTAATCAAAAGTTTTTTATTCATTTAAGAAGTAAAAATAATAAATTGGTGACTACGGATTAGCGATAAATGATTCTTGCCGACTTGCAGATTTAAAAGTTGTAGTGACTTACCTATTGACACATTGACTGTTGTAATGTTTTGATTGATAGTGTGGTTCGATCGTTGTTTGTGGAGAAACGCTCTGTAGTGTTTTAAATTTGCTTTTATTTGTTTGTCCCAGCTGGTCCTAGCCACAAATGTTGGCAAATCTAATAAGCTAAATCATAATGGCATCTGTAAAAGATATAGAAGAAGAAATATCTTCAGTTGACAAGGAATTGCAACATGTTAGTGCCCAACTAACTAAATGGAAAACCCTGCAACGCCAACTGCAGGAGAAGAAAACGGCACTAATAAAGTCTAAAGATAAATTAAAATCCGACCAACTTGCTGAAATAGATTGGGCAGGTAAAGAGTACGAGTGGTCCTCCAAAGTGAGAGGAATTTTAAAGGATAAATTCAAACTGGAAAAGTTTCGTCCTAAACAGTTGAGCGCTATAAACTCGACACTGTCAGGCCAACATGCCATAGTTGTGATGCCGACGGGAGCCGGCAAAAGTCTCTGCTATCAGCTACCAGCACTTGTCAAGCCAGGAATCACTGTTGTTGTCTCACCACTCATATCTCTCATGGAAGACCAAGTAAGATCATTAACTAAAAGAAATATAGCGGCCCTCCTCATAACAAGCACGTCTAGCAAGGAGGACAACCAGATGGCCTTCACTGCACTCAAAGACAAGAACACCCCAGTAAAATTAATCTATGTGACCCCAGAAAGAGTTGCAAAAAGCAAAAGATTTATGTCCTATTTACAAAAATGCCACCTTGATGGAAGACTTCAACGAATAGCCATTGATGAAGTCCACTGCTGTTCCCAGTGGGGTCATGATTTTAGACCTGATTACAAATTCTTAGGGGTTTTATCTAAAATGTTTGAAAATGTACCTATCCTGGGCCTCACTGCTACTGCCACAGCACATGTTTTGTCAGACGTACAGAACATGTTAAATATTCCTGGATGCCTCATCATTAAATCTACCTTCAATAGACCAAACTTGTTTTACCACATTTTAGAAAAACCATCTTCTCAGGAGGACTGTTTAGATTTGTTGGAGAAATTGTTGAAGGAGAGATACAGGGATCAGTCCGGTATTATCTACACTCACAGTATTAAAGACTCTGAAGAAATAACTTTAGGCTTGAAGAAAAGAGGTATCAAGGCCGGTTGTTACCATGCCAACCGAGAGAGTGCAGATCGGACAAGTGTCCACAATAAATGGCATGATGGTCATTACAAAGTCATAATTGCAACTGTAGCCTTCGGCATGGGCATTGATAAGCCCGATGTGAGATTTGTGATACATCACACAATAAGTAAATCCATGGAGAATTATTACCAAGAAAGTGGGAGAGCTGGCAGAGATGGGAATCAAGCCGAGTGTCTCACACTTTTTAGACTGCAAGATGTATTCAAAAACAGCTGCATGGTATTCTCTGGTACAGGAAACTTAGACCACCTCTATGGAATGGTAAAATACTGCTTGAATGGTAAACTATGTAAGAGACAAATGATTGCAGAGCATTTTGAAGAAGACTGGGGCAATAGTGATTGTAATAAAATGTGCGATGTATGCTTTAACGGAAATACAAAATCAAAGGAAATAGAGTTAGCTGCACAATGTCGGATTATTGGAACTATATTTGATACAGCTGAGAAGCAAGATGTAAGGCTTACTGCCCAGAAACTGTTAGATGCATGGTACCAAAAAGGTCCTGTCATGTTAAGAAATAAACAAGCAGAACCAAAGTTTTCGAGATCAATAGGAGAAGATGTAATAGCATACCTGATTGTTGAAAGTTATTTAGTAGAGGACTTCCACTTTACAGCTTATTCAACTATCAGTTATTTGAAGAAAGGCCCTAACATGGACCTGGCTGATGACCCAGACTTCTCTTTAAAAATGACCATTAGAAAGTATATTCCATTGGAATCAATTACAAAGAATGATAATGAATTTACTGTAAGCAGTAAAAGGAAAAGTGAGACTGACAACAATGTTAGACCTAAGAAATCAAAGCTAATTGTAATTGAAAGTGACAGTGATTAGTTGAAATATAATTATATTGTTATTTATCAAAGAATATTATTTGAGTGACAAGCAATATATGTGTTACTTTAGCAGCGTCGCCGGGGGGAGTAAGCAAGAGGCGGGAACTTTGTGTAGCTTGTTACATTTTCTTCAGCATTCTTATCTCTTCTGGTTGAAGCTCTGGCAGTATTTCTTGATGAAGTAACAGAAGGTGCTGTAAAGAAAGTAGTTGTACATAGTTTGATACAGATACAGATGTATGGTGTACCATTTTTCACGGTTGATGAGCCCATAAAATAATAATTGTAAATTATACTTTCCCAAAATACTACATAAATTAAATATTTATTAACTTCTTTGTTGTAAGGTTAGATGTGACATAAAATACATCTAATGCTATTCTGTCTACCTAGTAGTAACCTAGTTACTGTGTACTGTGTCTACTGTCTACCCACTGTACCTACTTGCATTAATGAGGTAGAGTTTTGTGCTATAAGTTTTTTAAACTTGGCTCATATGTTCAGCTTTAAAGCCGACAATTCTGCCAGAAACCAAAGTAATAACTCTTCGTGTTCAATATTATACAGTTGGTGTCATTGTCACAGTCTATCGATAAAGTCGTCAATCGTTAAAGTCGTGTCAAAAACTCATTAAAACGTGAGGGTGGACCATCACATTTCAATGTTGCTTGGACATTACACGGGAATTACAAATTGATCAAATAGGAGTCTTCTCCTATACTTCTCGCATTATTACACTAATTCCACCACATTAACACAATAATTGTAGCGAAAAATTAATTTCGAAAATGAGGAATAAAGAAGCCATTGCATCTCATCGCTTCCCGTTTCCGATCCCGAGTTTAGGATTATTTTCATGGCCGTCAGTCCTCAAGATACTGATTCTGACAGAAGGCAGCATTTATCCACCTGTATCCTGTGAAACACGTAGGTACCTTTCTTCCCGCGTCCGCTGTGAACACTGGTAGCCGACCTAGCGCTGGCCACAATCTCGCGACTCCTGGTGGTGCTGAAGCCGGAGAGGGTGGAGCGCGCCGTGGAGCAGGGGCTGTCCAGGCCGAGGGCGTCGAGCGCGCGCAGCCGCTCGGCGATCTGGTCGCGTATGACGTCACGGTGCGCGGCCGCCTCGCCCAGCACTTCCATCTCCGCCAGCCACTCGGCGCGCTCGCGGATTTGGTTTATCACTGGATTATAGGACAGGAAATGACGATTCACGCATTTTAATCCCTAAGCGGGGTAGGCAGGTGCACCTTGATACTTCCTTCCTTTAATATTAAGAAAGGCATTTTATTTAAAACTAGTGGACGCCCCGCTATTTCATTCGCGTAGTTTCAGTATTCCATACAAACTATAACACCCTCTGTATAGCGACGCGACCAACAGGATCGGGGTAAAAAGTATCCTATGTCCGTCTCCCGGTTCTAAGCTGCCTCCCCACCGATTTTCAACCAAATCGGTTCAGCCGTTCTTGAGTTATAAATAGTGTAACTAACACGACTTTCTTTTATATTGTTACGTACGTGGGGGGTGGGTACCGATAGAAAAATGACACTGTTACGAAAATCAAGAATTACACTTTATTCCGGCACTGTAATTACACAAACTAATTACAATCGTTAAACTAAACCGCTAATAAACACTTTTACAATCACACAATCACTTGTCAACTCTCTTTAATTTTCACTCTTGATGTTCACTGTATCACTGTTTAGTTGAAACTGTCCCGCCGACTCGATCGTCGCTCTTTATATACCACGGTACACAATCCAGAACATTCGAGTAGGTTCAGGTACATTCTCGAGTCGACTTCTAATAATAATAATTAAATACCTAACCGTCGCGTCGGCCCGCTCGCGTGTTTATACCTACTCCAACAGTAGGTAAGTAGATTTATACCTACTTGTGAGTCGCGTCGACGGCTCGCGTGTTTATACCTACACCCAACAGTAGGTAAGTAGGTGTATACCTACTTGTGGTGAGGTAAGTACTTGTGGCTTCCGAAATATACCACACTTTTCTCGATCTTTCGAGATCCTTCTACTACATTCTGACGCATATAGGCACTGTGTAGTGGTTTGTATGCGTCGACTTGGATACTGGAATGTTCTTTAGGCCTCTCGAATGTTCGACGTACCTCTACGGCATTCTAGCCGTTGTTTCTCGACCCCGGGGCGTAACACTACCCCCTTCTAAAACGTGCTCGTCTCGAGCATGATTATCTCCATAGTATCGGGCCAGCCGGTCGATGTGCACAACCTTGCATGGACTGCGATGGGTTCTCTGTATCCGATACGTGACGTCGTTAATCCTGGTCACTACCTTATATGGTCCTTCCCAACGATGACGTAGCGAGTCACGCAACCACACTAGGGAACCCTCCTCGAACTGCGATTTATCAACTCTCCAGTCATGTTGCTGCCTCATCGTGTTGCTTTTCCATGGTCCATTACAACGAACGCCACTGCGTATCTCTTCCAGCCCTTTGCATTTATCTCCAACGGTATCCGTAACGGGACGCTTGTTTACCAAGTCCCCCGACATCCGTAGCTTCCTCCCAAGGTTTGCGCTATCGGCGCTTCTATGGGCCCTTTTCCTTTTTGGACAACTGGACCGCAAATGCCCGCGTTCACCACACTGATAACAACGCGGTACATACTCGCGGTCACGGAAAGGCACTTCACTCGCACAAACCTTTCTCACTGAAAGTGGCTTCGAGTCACGACGTACGGCCTCCACCTCCAATGCATGAGCTACTGCATCCTTCAAACTTCCATGATGCCCCAATCGAACAGCAGCTCTTACTTCCATATCACGAATACCATCGATGAAAGCTTGAAGTAGCATGCTGTCTACCAAAGAGGCGGATGCCGACTGGTACGCCTTTCTCACCAATGTCTCTATCTCCAAGGCCCACTTCTGCAGAGACTCGTTCCGGCCCTGGCTGCGATCCTTCAGCTGTGCTCTGAAAACGTACTCCAAATGTCGGTCTCCATAGCGAGTCTCTAGCGCCTCAAGTAGGCGGCCATATGTCCTCTCATCACCTAAGACTTCCAGTACAGCGAGAGCTTCGTCTCGTAGAGCCAGTGTGAGTGCTGTCTTCGCCTCCTCTTCACTCCATCCATTGGCCTGACAGACAGACTCGAACTGCAACTTGTACGCATTCCACGAGGAAGTACCGTCAAACGGAGGTACCTTGAAGTTCCCACATGCCGGTACAGAGACCTCGGACCTGCTGGTTCCGGCAGCCATCTTAACCTCCAATTTCCGTAAACGGTTCTCAAAGCCCTCCACCTTCTCATTGATGCCATGTAGACGATTCTCGAATTTGATGTCCATATCGGCTAGTTTCCCTTGTATTTCCGTTATCTCATTTTTCCATTCTGCAATGGCCTCTCGCACTTCACGGAGCATGCACGACTGTTCCTCCTGTCGATTACACAGTTTCTTGTATTGTTCCTCCTGGGCTTCCCGGGCTTCCTGCTGGGCCTTAGCTTGTCTCTCCTCGGCTTCCCGCTGGGCCTTAGCCTGTCTCTCCTCGGCTTCCCGCTGACTGATACACAGCTTCATGTACTGCTCCTCCTGTATTTTAGCCTGTCTCTCCTGGGCTTTAGCTTGTCTCTCCTGGGCCTCCCGGGCTTCCCGAGCTTTCCTTTGGCTTTCATTAAGGGCTCGTGATTGTTCCTTCAATAAAATCAGGATGGTGTTAAGGTCAATCTCGGCCTTCGGTCTTGGTGACGATGCCGGTGCAGTGACAGTAGATGGACCAGCCACGGTTGCCGTAGAGCCCTCCGCTGCACGTTGGCTCCGGGTTTGGACGCCCTCCGGTTCTTGATCTCGTGGAGTGATCGGCATTTTCTATCCCACTTCTGACACCAAATGTTACGTACGTGGGGGGTGGGTACCGATAGAAAAATGACACTATTACGAAAATCAAGAATTACACTTTATTCCGGCACTGTAATTACACAAACTAATTACAATCGTTAAACTAAACCGCTAATAAACACTTTTACAATCACACAATCACTTGTCAACTCTCTTTAATTTTCACTCTTGATGTTCACTGTATCGCTGTTTAGTTGAAACTGTCCCGCCGACTCGATCGTCGCTCTTTATATACCCAACGGTACACAATCCAGAACATTCGAGTAGGTTCAGGTACATTCTCGAGTCGACTTCTAATAATAATAATTAAATACCTAACCGTCGCGTCGGCCCGCTCGCGTGTTTATACCTACTCCAACAGTAGGTAAGTAGATTTATACCTACTTGTGAGTCGCGTCGACGGCTCGCGTGTTTATACCTACACCCAACAGTAGGTAAGTAGGTGTATACCTACTTGTGGTGAGGTAAGTACTTGTGGCTTCCGAAATATACCACACTTTTCTCGATCTTTCGAGATCCTTCTACTACATTCTGACGCATATAGCACTGTGTAGTGGTTTGTATGCGTCGACTTGGATACTGGAATGTTCTTTAAGCCTCTCGAATGTTCGACGTACCTCTACGGCATTCTAGCCGTTGTTTCTCGACCCCGGGGCGTAACAATACGATAGGGCATACTGAAAGTTTCTGAAATTGGCCAGATACGGAAAAAAAAATACTGATTTTGGAAAAAGAACTCTTACGGATTGTGAACATTTTCGAATTCCATGACTATCATTTGTTTTTTTGATTTTTGTCTTGTTTTGAAATTTTGTTGCGGACTGGACATGGAATTAACGCGTGAAAATTTTCGGTCTATGATTTTCGCTGTGGGATAAATCAACAAGAGAGTTGCCAGAGACTTCAACTAGCGTTTGGTGATGAAGCCCCGTCTCGTAGCTCTGTGTATGCGTGGTTTGCTGAGTTCAGACGTGGACGGAGACACCTCCAGGATGACATTCGTGAAGGTCGGCCGAAAACAGCGGTTACCGACACTAACATAGACACTGTGGGCAATTAATTATGACTGATAAAAAAATTACCTGTGAGCAAATTCGGACTGCATTAGGGATTGGAATGAGTCAAGTTCAAACTATTTTACATGCATATCTAAACGTAAGGAAGTTATGCAGTCGATGGATACCGCACGATTTGACAAAAGATCAAAAACGACTACGCATGGATTGGTGCCGTGAAATGATAGCAAAGTATGACGGAGGGCAATTATTGGCTGTCTATAATATCGTGACAGGCGAGGAAACGTGGGTATACTGTTTTGAACCTGAAAGGAAAAGCCAATCGGCAAAATGGGTCTTCCCTTTTGATGATTTACCCACAAAAGTCAAGAAAAGTCTAAGCACGGGTAAGAAAATTGTTGCCTCGTTTTTTGGAAAAACAGGCCATTATGCAACGGTAGCACTTGAAGATCAGATGACAGTAACCGCGGATTGGTATACAAACAAATGTTTGCCCATAGTTCTAGGAAAAGTTCGTGAAAAGCGTCCTCGGAGCGATGTAGTCCTTCACCACGACATCGCTTCCGCGCACTCCGCCCGGCTGACGAGTGTGTTAGATTTTCTTTTAATTTGAAACGTGATTAAATATAAGGAGCAGAATGAAACCGATAAATGAATTTGTAAATAGATATATTAATATAGATTTTTACTAGGCCAATAATAATACTTATCTTTTATAATAATAACGCAAATTATCAATTAAACCAACCACTAATTAGTAGGTCACTAACCAATTACCTGATCACAATAATTGATTACACAATAAATAAATAAAAATATTGTGTACTTAGCTTATCGTAGTCCGACTCCGACAGTGTCTAAATTGAGAATGCAGAATCGTATTTGCATAATGAAAAAGTACAACTTATGACACATCCGCCTTATAATCCAGTCCTTGCACCATGTGACTTCTTCTTTTTTCCTAAAACTAAAGATAAACTTCGAGGTTCAAGATTTACAAGTCCTGAAGCGGCGGTGAGTGCGTTCCACGAGGTCATTGAAGAGATCTCCAAAGAAGACTGGTCCCACTGTTTTACACAATGGTTTTAAAGAATGCAAAAATGCATTGATTGTGGGGGAATATACTTCGAAAAACAATAAATATGTTTCCAGTTGAATATGTAGTCTTATTTATTAGAATCCAGAAACTTTCAGTATGCCCCACGTATGTATTTTTGCATAAGTAGTCATAATACTGACGTGTCTATAATACTGTGGGATAGAAATGCATCTGCATAGTAAGTTACTAAAAGTCATAATCTCAGTTAAGCCAATAAAAACTAGAATGAAATTTGTGTAATAAAATGCTCAGTATTGCTAGATTTATTCAATGTGCTCGAGCATTCATTGTTCACCTGCAGAATTAATTTTATGCTTTATCATCATCGGCCCATTTTATGCTTATCGGGATTATAACCTTCAAGACGTACCTACTTCTGCCGTTTTGGTGTGGGCTTGATATTAGAACATTACTTATTATGTATGTTTAGTGCGCACCTCGATTGATGCAAGTGACCTCCTCAGTGACCGGCAATACGGTCTTTGTTGAAACGTTCTACTTTACTTTTTTGCGTGTGTCACCCACATGTGTCTCGGTGTCTTGGTGTGGTGTGGGGGGGATTTAGCAGTTTCTCTAGACATCTCCAAAATCTTTTACGCGTTAAGTTTAACGTATCTGGCTAGTCTAGCTGGCCTTCGTCCTCTGGACTGATTTTTGCACTTAGGTGGCGAAGTTCTCGAGGAATCGATTACTATGAGTCATCCATCACTGACGGGTGCTGGCGGCTGAAGCGTCTGATCAAGTTATGATTAATGCCGAGAAACAGCAGGGGCAGCAGGGTTTTCTCTTGAACGTTTTTCCTGGTGCATATTAACAAACTGCTGAAACCCGCCACCCTCAAGGATCCACTCATGCACTCAAAGTTTGCAATGGATCACCAGTTAAATCTCCCTAAGCTCCCCCTCGGGGCTTGGCTTGAGACGCATTTGGTCAAGTTCAATGCGGAGATGACTCAGGCATGTTCATCAGTAGAAGGCCAAAAACCTATGCACCATCGTAAACCACATCGCAACTTTACACCAGGCAGATAGTGGTAAAACGCTTACATTCTCGTATTTCCAATATTATATTTTTTAATAATCGATATGGTCAGTTCAAGATACTTAACACTACGAAGTACAGATAAAAACTAGCACTTAACACATGTATAACTAATCTAAGGAACGTTTCGATTAAAATAGCAGCCATTTATATTTGAAAGAAAGAAGAAACATATTCCTGCCACACAAAGTTAGTGTTGGTTAGTTTTACTATAGACGTCTATAACAATGTCTGAGATAACCACGTGACCTTGCAGCACGTAATGGCATTTGTAGTACCTGTCGTTGTGCCTCCTTGAACATGATAATACTTTTTGTGACTACGTAATACAGTAAGTGCATATCTATGTTTAGTTCTGAAAACTAATGTGGCTGAGGTAAGAGATGTGCGTAGGATCATATAGCAGGTGGAGACTGGAGATCTAGTGTTTTCTACTCATCTGTGAGACATGCGTGAAGCATATACATATGTAACGGAATCTAGAAGACTTACCTGTAAAAGTATAAAATTGGCTTTACAGTTTTTTATGTTTTGAAAATTACTTAAATTTTTTGGTATTTAAAGTAATTTTCGGAACACTTCATCACATATGTACAGTCAATACAAATATCAAATATTTAAAGTAATTTTCGGAACATCGGTGTACATATGTGACGAAAAGTGTTTCGTTTATATTTCTTGAGTGTTATGGTACCTCCACAGATATTTTATGGGTAATAGTTATAGGCGCCAGTTCAACGAATGTCTTATTTTTTCAACTGCTTTTGTTTACTTGCGAAAGACAAAACATCGGTGGGCAAATGCTATCTTGTGGGCGATTTGTTGCTCGAACTAGAAACATGAAGTAGCTGTACAGCGACAACAGATATCTAACCGGGTACTGAAATGAGCCTAGAACTTTCAGACCGTTATTGCGTTTCGATTGGTTTTATTCGATTGGGTAGGTAGAACACAGCTGGGTATTGGTGATAGGTAACCAGCTAGACATCTATTGATCGCCTTTTACGCCGTGAATAAAATAAAATTATAATTAGGTATTTCTACGATCTCTACCTCTGGTCCTACATAATAAATCTTAGTGGAAATGTTCGTAATATTTATTAACTTAATAAAATACACATAATTTAGGTACTAATATACATAATTTTCTACTGTGTTTCTCCCAGTTGAGCGAACTTCTTGGTCCCCTTTCTGGACAGACTTAAACATGTAGCCAGTTGAGCTGCTTAATACATTTATCTACTTCAGGTTAAACTGGCAACACTGTTTTCTAGTGATTAAATTTTCTTTTTCGACTCTGAAATAGAATAAAACGGTTTCTCACACACTGTACCTTACAATAAAATAGAAAACGAAGCACGACTGTACTCCCATGCCCCATACTAAATAACATAATTTATCTTGACATAAGGGTGTCATTTCACAGTAATTCCTATTTTATTCGATATGGTTATACGTCAATGTAAAACGGAACACGGAACAACGGAAATGGATGTTTTTTTTTCTTCACTATCTATACTATCTGTACAAGAATGTGACGATGAATCGTACAGAATATAATACTACCATTAATTTCTGGCTTTAAAATAAAATTGGGCGTGACCTTGCTTCTAGGACGACATCCAGTCGCGGACTGACGAGGTTGGAGCTGTCACCACGATTGCACAACAATTTTGTATGGGATTTTTCTCTGTTTTATTATTTTACAATATTATGCATTTTTCTGAACAAATTTTGAAAAAGCGCTTCTATTTGTATTTAGTTGAAGTATTTTACGACCCGTTGCACATGATCCTTATCTCAGAACACAACCTCTGTGTCCGGCCCCATGTCAAACGTGGCCAACATTTTTTGGCCAAAGTCGCTTTTCGTGTTTTCGGATGAATGATTTAAAAAACAAGTTATATTTAAATGTAGATGAAGAAATGCTGTATCTAATGTATATCAACATTACGTGTACGTTTACGCAGCAGCCCATGTTAGGCCCGCAAAATCAAGTAAGTAGTGTGCTCATCCCAAAAATCATAACTGTAGCTTATGTAGCCGCGTGGTGACGGCGAATAGAATACATGTGTCACATCCCAGCCTAACTTTTCCCGTCGTGGGCGTCGTAAGAGGCGACTGAAGGAACTCTCCAGAAAACGGACAGCAACGCTCTCTTTTAGCGAATGAATGAATGAATACACTTCACGCCTTTAATCCCAAAGAGGGGTAGGCAGAGGCACTTGCTAAAGCAAGTACCCACGGTTCACCAAGCGTATTTAACCCAACGTGACAGGGGGTGAGCCCATCGCCGTTATAGGGTCACACACTTGTGGTGTGCGGGTTTCATCACGATGTTGTCCTTCACCGTACGAGCGTTGCGTTGCGTACATAGGCTCTGAAAAAGAGTCCCATTGGTACACGTCCAGTAGCCGGACTCGAACCCGGGACCTCCCGGTTACAAGCCAAGTGTCCGACCAACTGGACCACAGACGCTCGCTTGTGGTTTAACTCTTTTAGCAAGTTAAACCACAACACCACTGCGATCGCCAACCCGCCTGATAAGCGTGGCGATTATTGGCATTTCTCAGTAAGTGATCATGGAAATCATTGGGGGAGGCCCTCGTCCAGCAGTGGACGTCATGTGGCTAATGATGATGATGAGCCCATGTCGAATTAGTACTAAAACATCTTAAAAACGATTATTTTTTAAGGAAATCTGTTGATGTTACATTTCATATAGGCACGAAATTATAGCAAAATATCACGGTTTAAAATATAGACAGACAATAAAAAGAAAACAATTGAAAGTTACCTACGTATTTTGTTTTGTTTTCTGTTGCCAGGATGTAATGATGCCTTTTATTTTTTTATCGTCGCGTGTCCATCGAGCGCTGTACGCGGGTAGTTCTTTGTACCTTGACCCGTGATGACTGTATGTTTACCATGTATTCAGTATTCTTTACTGTGTCGTATAAAGTAGGTACATTACAATTAGTCCAGGTACTAAGTTGTTTCGCGTGTTTACAATAATTTTTGTATCGGTATAGTACCCCCCTCTATTACCTACCCTATGCGCAAAAAGCTTTGAACTCGATGTACGTAGGCATACTAAATTATAAACAAACAAAATTAACAATGTTTGACATCATGGTTAGTTCTAGGCACTTCTTGGAATAAAGGTATAAGTAGGTTCGAAAGGTTCGATGTTACGTGACTTCTGATAATGATGTAATGACGCTCTGATAATGATGTAATGACGCATGATTTTTTTTTATATTTCTTATTTTTATTTACAGTGCTACATATAGGTGTTTTGGTTGTGTTGTGTCTAAAGCTACAGCGTCTGTGGTCCAGTTGGTTGGATACTTGACTTGTAACCGGGAGGTCCGGGTTCGAGTCCGGCTGCTGGACGTGTACCAATGGGACTTTTTCAGAGCCTATGTACGCTACGCAACGCTCGTACGGTGAAGGACAACAACGTGATGAAACCCGCACACCACAAGGTGTGTGAACCCTATAACGGCGATGGGCTCACGCCTTGTCACGTTGGGCTCACCCCCTGTCACGTTAGGTTAAATACGCTTGTTGAACAGTGGGCATTTGCTTTAGCAAGTGCCTCTGCCTACCCCGCTTTGGGATTAAAAGGCGTGAAGTGTATTTATTTATTTTATTATTTTTTCTAAAGCTAAATGTGCACTCGCAATTGAATCGTCATTTATTTTCAGGATAATTACTATTCAAATACAAATACAAAATGTTTATTGCGTTACTATTAGTTAAACGAACCTGATCCTCATTATAACCCGATTCGGTTTATAAATAATTTACATAGGCACGTTTTGTCTAAGAGTTTATTCCGGTTGTCCAACCCGATAGCGCGAAACCACTCAAAGTCCCCTGTCTTATTTACTTTGGGTTTTCTAGCTATAATAATTGTACGATAGAGCGATAATTGGCTCTCCGACTTCCGAGGTCTAATACGCAAACCATTGAGGACTATCACATGTAATTCAATGTTATTTTTTTCTCCAGGTACGCGAGTTCCTAATGATACTGGCCATTTGCAACACAGTGGTGGTGAGTCAGCCACATGTCGACTCTATGCCGCTGCGGCCTGAAAGCGACGCCGACATTCCTAACGGGCACACACTCTCTGACAAGTTAGTCACCAAAAATCAACATCTTTCTTTTCAGTATAGACCCTCATAACACCGTACCTACTATTTGTTTGTCGACGGTACCTACAATTTGTATTTGGTGGTTGTCCTTGTCTGGAAAGCTATATATGTATAAGCTTGCGTTTTATCTACATATTAGAAGAAATACATCAGCAGCAGCATGTAATTCTCCCGCGCGAAATGAAGTACTTGTACTATGGGTTGGCCACTAAATACCAATAACCTAATAATTGGAGGGGGAGAAGAACCTACCGTCATGTCCGCAAATTTCCCACCCCATTGTGATGTGTGACTTTATGTATGTTGTACATTATTTATTTACCGGAGACAAAACTGTACTCTGACAAAACATCGCTATGTTCTTAATACTATCTGCAAATAAAATGATTTCATTGATAAAAAAAAATAGCTTAAAGTAGCTAATATAAAATGTATGCCTGTCCTACAGCGATGCCCTGACAGAATTCTTTAACTTTTACGGCGAAGTTATAATAATTAGTTTTCGACTTAACCGTATTTAACCTTGAAGCGGCTAGTTCACTAGTTCACCGAATCAATTATTAGGTTCTATGATTTAGTTTATGTGCACGATTCTTCCTTTCAATTAATGATAGAGCTCGTTCTTTATGCAGTTATTATTGTGGTATGTTTTATGTATCTGTGCGAGCACGCGGAAAGATGCCTAACGCCACTCGTCATTGCGCATTCGCACTAAATCACTAGGTATACTACAGTTATGCCCTTGACAATGATATCGAGGAGCTAATTCACATTTATTGATGTAATTGATTTGTTTATCAAGTGCAGATTCTCTGTTATGAAGGTAGCTTTTGTTATGATCGGTACGTAATGAATAAAGTGCAATGTAAGCTAACGTTCATACATCAAAAGTCTTGTTAGCAGAATATTTTTTTTTTCTAACGAATATAATCCATGATAGGGACGGGACGTCCAATAACATTTTTTTATATCCACTTGGAATCATTGAACACCACCAACATTATACTTCGCAGTTCTAACTTACATATTTTATTATCTATACTTATACTAAACCTGTAGAGAGGTCAATTCTGTACATGAAATATATTTTCAGGTGGTGATTAGTGATCGATACTGATGCCAAAAAATCAGTAAAATTTTTGCCTGTCTGTCTATCTGTATGTTCCTTATAGAAAGAAAAACTTCTCGACGGATTTTAGCGAAACTTGGAACAATTATTCTTCATACTCCTGGGCAGGTTATAGGATACTTTTCATGACGCTACCATCAATAGGAGCAGATTAGTGAAGGGAAATTTTGGGAAAACGGGAGAAGTTACTCCATTTTTTAAGCTTCCGTCGCGTGTGCAGCCTTAATGGTTAAAGTTGCAAAGAAATCCTGTATGACGGAAATATTCTATATAAAATTGTCTAAAATATATCCCGCAAAAGCATATGTCTATCTGTTATGGTTGACTCACAATAACACGTGTACTCCTGATAGCTTAGCAGTTCGGAGCATTCTGATTATATTTGTTTACTCTTACGTTTATAATACTCTCACTCATCCCTAATTTTAAAAAGTTAACATTATTTTGTACATATATACCTTCCTCAAGAATTCCTCTATCTACTAAAGAAAAGTTTTAAAAATGTAAGCATACATAGAGACAGACAGCGGGACTTTTTTTTATCTATTTATAAAAGGAGAAACTGACTGACTGACACATCAGCGCACAGCCCAAACGGCTATACTTAGGCACTTGAAATTTGAAAGAACGTAGCTTAGGTACCGTAGGGGTGCACTAAGAAAGGAATTCCAGAAATTCCCACGGGAACGGCAATTAACGGGAAAATACTTTTGTATGAAAAATCTAAACAGCTCAAGTTAGACGCTTGAAATATACCTCTAGGATGCAGGTACTACTAAACAACGCGAATGAAATCGCGGGGCGTCCACTAGTAATATATAATTATCCTGTAGGTAAGCTGTAGGTCTGTTATAATTAGACTACGTTACCTACATATGTAGCATTTTGGTGGCAACTGATATTACACTTCACGCCTTTTAATCCCAAAGCGGGGTATGCAGAGATGCATTTGCCAGTGCCCATGGTTCACCAAGCGTATTTAACCCAACGTGACAGGGGATGAGACCATCTCCGTTATAGGGTTCACATACCTTGTGCTAGTTTCATCACGATGTTGTTCTTCACCGTATGATTGTTGCGTTGCGTACATAGGCTCTGAAAAAATAGTCCCATTGGTACACATCCAGTAGCCGGACTCGAACCCGCGACCTCCCGGTTGCAAGTCGAGTATCCGACCAATGGACCACAGACGCTTAGTGATGGGGTAAAATTAATGAATAAAATTCTTGAATACATTTAATTAATTTCATTAATTATTTATCTTGTTGAGTTATAATATTAATCATAATATTATTAATTATCTACCCCACCACTAAAACAATTGCCACCAAAATGCTACATAGATAACGGAGTTTAGTTATAACAGCTATGTCTAATACTATCTTACCCGGCAAACGTTGTTTAGTCTAGAAATAATAGTATTTTAGATATAGTATCTAATATATACTAGACTATACTAGATTTATAGCGCGGCTAACATCTGACTAGTGACCAAAATACGCAAGTTTGATCTATAAACTTATTGAGTATTGAGTATAGCACTAGGAGTAGAATCAGTGTAATTTAATTATATGTAGGTATGCTTTAAACATGAATTTACTAGTTAAAGATAAATATCCTGACATATCACAAAAACTTGTTGCATTCTCAAAAATATTTCATCAAAGTTGTTTCATTCAGTTTTTGGGAAATATATTCTTGAATGCAATATTCTCAAATGTTCTTGATCCCTAGACACTTTTGATGTGTGTAATAATATAATGCGTTATGTAAATTACAGTAAGTACATATCTTGCTGATCTTTGTGATTAAAAGTGTAATGAATGATGTGTGATGGTATCAGATACGCGCGTCTGGCGGAGTCCCGATCCACGACGCCTTCTCCACCTCCCGCCACCACGTCACCAACGCGACGGAAACTAAAGATCTTCGGTAGCAAAGATCATCCCAGCTCGACCAATAGCGCATCGGAATCTGTACAGGTATGTGTGCTATGCCTAACTCACGATGATTTCACAAACTAAAGGGTACATACTTGCTGGTCTAGGCTTCAAAACGAATGGGTCTGTGGCTTTGTCACTGTCTGTTAATGAACATGTTGGATGAGATGTAGTCAATCATTGAATTAGTGACCGGTAAAATTGAGTCAAATGGTTAAACGGGTAGGTGTAACCTTCGATTCGTTAAGCGGAATCCAGTGGATAGTACTTTCCTGTACGGTTTGTCCGTAGAGGTTTGGAAGCTCCTCGGCCGTCGCTCCGGTGATAACCACAGAAATCGTGCCTACTTTAAAAAGGATAATTTCTTATTGTCGTCACGTTATCATAAAATATCTGGTCACATAAACGTAATACATTGGAGGGTATCCGATGTGTCGAATGTAAAATTCACGGACATGAGCAGATGGCAACTAGGGCCAGTTGTAAGCAGGTATAGGTTAACTTGTTGGCGGGCTGCCCAGAAGGAAATGTGATCTAAAAAAATTTACTCCCGCAAACATTTCGGTTGCCCTTCCGATGCATATGTGTCAAGTGTGTCTAAAATCTGTGCCAACAAATGAAAAGCAGTTCTCTTTAAATGTCTATGTTTTATTTATTCTGAATACGCGCAGATTTCGAGCCCTGTGTTTTGCTTTGATGATTTCCGGTATGGTAACATTAAGTATGTTATTTACTCAATTGTTTTGTTACTAGCACAGAAACATATCACACTTATAAAGGATTGATACTTTTCACATGAAGCTGCTATTTTCACACGGCTGCGCGTTTTATTATAAGCTTGATGGTGATAAAAAAGTAAATACGTATACACCTATACAATATAATAGACCGATATTTAGATAGTTGTAGTTGTGATTAAGGTTACTGATACAAATGCTATTAGATAGGTTATAAGGGCTGTAAGTTAGCAGTAAAATATCTCAAACCAAGATATTATAATGAACAACAACAATAATATTATGGCAAACCCAACTACCAAAACATATGACTAACTAACATAACTAGTGTTACTTACTAACGTACTAGTGCATTAACGATGAAGTCATCCGCGAACAAACGCAAAGTGGTCGAATTAAGAAGCCTACTTCTTATTTCAAGTATGTTAAAAATCACAGCAATTTGTAGCAGTTTGAGGGAGGGGTAATTGACAAACGAATGTCCACCAAGGACAAACGAATTGTCCTCTACAATCGACATTCATCACCGTCTGATGGAATTCAACACAGGTCCAACAATATTTAAACGCATGTATTTACAAAATTCTTGAGTGAAATGGAAAAACTAATTATGTTTTATCTTAACGATGTTTCAATTGTTAAATATCGTTGACTTAACGACTGACAATCTAACTGATGCTATTTTATGTTCCGCACACAACGTCACCGTGTTGCTTATTGTCATGGGATTAGACAGGTTTTAGTTCGTAATTCCGTATTCACATGCATCAGATGTGGTCTTGTTTGTGTGTATCCTCATACACGTATGTGTATACGCCCACGTGTATACGTGGGTTGGCACTTTATTGTTTGTAATTAAACTATAATATATGTAATGCTGGATGCGAGAGGCCGAAGACAGATCACAGTGGCGTGCAATTGGAGAGGCCTATGTCCAACAGTGGACAGTTATGGGCTGATGATGATGATGATATGTAATGGTTAAGATAAGCTAAGCCACGTCTACAAGCTGTTTTGAAGAGTGATCACAAACCGTCTTGCGCGAAGACTCGACGAATTTCAACCTCCGGAGCAGGCTGGATTTCGGATCGGTTATGGCACCATAGACCACATCCACACAGTGCGGCAGATCATAGAGAAAACTGAAAAATATAATCTGCCTCTGTGTCTAGCATTCATGGATTATGAGAAGGCCTTTGACTCGGTTGAGATCTGGTCCGTTCTGGAGTCTCTGCACCGTTGCCAAGTTGACTGGCGATACATCCAAGTGATAAGATGCCTCTACGAGGCTGCCATCATGTCCGTCCAAGTATAAAATCAGCAGACACGTCCCATACCATTGCATCGAGGATTGAGACAAGGGGATGTTATTACCCGAATTGTTCACAAATGCAATGGAAGATATGTTCAAGACGCTGCATTGGAAAGGACGTGGCATCAACATCAATGGCGAACACATCTCTCACTTGCGATTTGCAGACGACATTGTCATCATGGCAGAAACGCTGCAGGACCTTCAACTGATGTTGAATGACCTAGCTGATTCTTCTCTACGGATCGGCCTAAAGCTCAATTAAAAAAAAAATCAATGAACATGTTCTACCGGAACCTATTTCAGTACACGGCACCGTTCTCAAAGTTGTGCAAAAATACGTATACCTTGGGCAGACACTGCAGTTGGGTAGAAACAACTTTGAGAACGAGGTAAACAGAAGAATTCGGCTGGGTTGGGCAGCATTTGGGAAGTTACGTCGAGTCTTAACATCAGCAATCCCACAGTGCCTGAAGACAAAAGTCTTCAATCAGTGTGTCCTACCTGTAATGACATACGGAGCAGAGACGTGGACACTGACGGCACGGCTGGCCCACAAGCTGAAAGTCGCACAGCGTGCTATGGAAAGGGCACGGCGTTTCTATGAAGAATCGAATCAGAAATGAAGTGATCCGGCAGAGAACCAAAGTTATCGACATAGCGCATCGTTTTAGCAAGCTGAAGTGGCAGTGGGCCGGACATATTAGCCGTAGAACCGATGACCGTTGCGGCAAACGAGTTTTCAAGTGGAGACCGCTTCCCGGCAAACGGACGCCCTCAGGAAAGGTGGGCTGATGATATACGCAAGATCGCTGGCAGAAGCTGGATGCGAGAAGCCGAAAACAGATCACAGTGGCGTGCAATTGGAGAGGCCTATGTCCAGAAGTGGACAAATACGGGCTGATGATGATGATGGTTAAGAATACATACGCAAGTAAATTATCACTGACTAGTTTCTTCTTGTACCATGGGGGAAAGAAATGACTCGTTTGTAAGACCCAAACCGCAATGTGTCGGGATAGTTTTACTGGTAGTCTGGCTTACAATACTGCATGACAGTTATAATGTCGGATTTTTCGTGGCTAGGCTCTTGCTTAATGTGCTGTCTCTCTGGCAGATTTATAGAAACGACCTAGGGTGATCCTTTCTTCTGCCAGTAAAACTTTCAAATGTCAAATTCGCAAATGCTGAAGCAGTAAAAGCTATTACTGAAGCACTAGCAATTTCCAATTCCAAAACAAACAGAGACAATTTCACAATACGAAATAGGTAGTAAAATTAATGTACATAATTATACACACATTACATTATAAAAGATAATTTTAATCACCGGAAAAGTGGTCCTTGAAAGACAAAGTACCATTGATAATATTCTTACTTATTCTAGAAAGCCTTAGATTCCCGTAAAAAAAATCTGAAACGCAAAAGATTTTATGAATGGATGGATGGTTGTGACTCTATAACGCGAAATGTGCATTGATTCTTTGTACGAAAAAACCGGTGGAGTATATTTAATTTGCCGTTACAGAAGGCGAATTTCATATTTTTGGAAAAAATGTCTGTCAGTTTGTCCGCGAATCACGTCAAAACGGCTGGACAGATTTTGATGAAATTTGGCACGGAGATACCTTATACACTGTAATAATATTTAGGCCAACTTTATCCCCTAATTCAATTTGGTTCCCGAAGGATCACAAACGACGGAAAATATCGTAATTAAACTTTCTTTGGTTGATAGGATTTTCAGAGTTCTGGATGCTTTTAAAATGTATCTCAAAATTCCTTGAGGACGGTAGATCTAAAATGAGACTTGTAAAATATAATCAAAATACAGGTGGAATGTGATGAATTCACACGCTTCTTGCCTGCGCCGATAGCTCCGTGGTCAACGGTCAATTTGAGTTGAAGTGAATGCATGGGGTTCGAATCCTCACGCGGTACATTTTGTTCTCATGTAAACAGGTAAGTAGTAGGATTTTTAGGAAAAAAAACACTAATTTGACAACAAGAAATCTCCTACAACAAAAAATCTAACTTCCCCTTCCGCTATCCTTCATCCATCCTCTATAGGTATATGATCAAACCAAAAAAACTAAATGAATAACATTCATTTAGTGCCAAAAACTACGGAGAAGTATTTACAAAATGTAAAATAGGTATGTAGCGCATGTTCTTAAAATAATTCGCCTTAATTATTAAAACTGCTACCCGAAGACACTATCCCGCGCGGACGGAATCGCGGGCACAGCTAGTGCTATAATAAATGTATCGTAAAATTCCTAAGGGAATGGGATAAACTGCAGGTAACGACGTCGCGATATAGGTAGTGAGTAATATGTAGGTATGTTTTATGTTCGCCGATCCATTAGTAATTCCACATACCTATTGCGAGTCTACGATTGTTATAGAGTCATACGTTATCTAGAACAACATCACCATACCCCTATGTATCGCGGATGTTTGTCGAATATATTATTGTTTTTAGTTTACCCATTATGTAGTTAAAGTATTTGGAATAGTTTTGAACTCGGTTGTATACTTACTTGTGTCCTTTTCGAGATTGCAGAGCAGCTACTCTAGGCCCATATTCTGAATACAAAATCATGGCTTAATTTTGAGGCGTTCTTATGCTTAAGGCGTATTTGTCTCTTTTTGACACTTGCTATTAGAGTCAGACAAAGAATAAAACTTACCTGAGTAGTACTTGGTTCACGCTTCAGAATAAGGGTCTTTTTTCACGTAAGTTTATCTTAATTTTGTCCGCTCTCCATATAAAATATTCTGCGTTTATTCCTAATAAATGTAGATAAAAGTTTTTTTTACCTATTATTTAGTTGTAGATGGATGCTTACCTATATCATAATATTACGTCTGATATCAGGGATTTGTTTGTATATCTGTAAGTATATTCTGCTATTTCATATGTAGTTAGATATCAAAACGTAAGTTTCCGAAATTGTGTGCACAGCAGGTACACTGCTGTTTTTATTGTAAGTAATGAATAGTTTTATACCAAAACGTAACTTCAACGTGGGTTATGTAATCTACAAATAGAATTTACCTTAAATCGCTAAGTACAACTAAAAAGACGGCACAGTAGTAACTGAAATCTTTGCGTAGACACTTCGATCGCCGCAGCTCGCTGTGTAACGCAATGCATTATTAATCCGTTTATTCAGCTGTTTCACGTAACATTTACCCACCTACCTATAAGTTTGTCGTGTCTGGAGTATGTAATAAGTGCCATATTGTATTGTGTTTTTCTATGACGCACTGTGACCGAACCTATGAATGTTCACCTTGGAACCGTTCCCTATTTCATATAGGGATTACATCATTCATAAACAACTACATAATCCTTTTCCAACTTCATTTTCATAAAACAAGATAC
Organism: Conopomorpha cramerella; assembly: GCA_012932125.1. Classification (NCBI taxonomy): domain Eukaryota; kingdom Metazoa; phylum Arthropoda; class Insecta; order Lepidoptera; family Gracillariidae; genus Conopomorpha; species Conopomorpha cramerella. The sequence goes on along the minus strand of SJJU01001779.1, from coordinate 21,029 downwards.
AACAATACACTTGGAATAAAGTAGGTAGGACAAGCTAAGCTGTAGTTTCTAATAAGTATGTACGATATTGTCGCAATGAATGTTTTATTAGGGCACTCAAGCCTAATGAGTGTAACAGTGTAGGTAGACTTCAACTGTGGATGTAGTGGTTTAGGCTGTTACGAGACCCCTAACAGTAACGGGCGAGCAGTCATCGACTTGTAATAATATAAATATGATCAATTATTCAAAAGGAGTTTGCTGAATTTCAGACACAAAACGATGTCATTCGTGTCAGAAACACAATAAATATAAAATGCATCACCTAGTTAGTTTTCAAGGTTTTTTTTTCATTCATTCACCTACCAAGTTTGTTGACGTTTTTGTAGTGTTAATCATTTTGTGTAGAAGCATCGTATGTTTTCAACAACAGTTGGTTGTGCTGTTATGTTTGGCATGTGACGGCATGGCGATACGGCTATTTGTTTACATGATCCTGCCTGACGCACGTGAAGACTTGCACACACATAAAGGTACCCTTTATTTATTAGGGACCCGCTACGGTATTCGTGTAGTGCCAGACGCACACAGATTTGTTGTAGTACGTAAAATAATGAACAATGATGACATTTTCGCGTTGTAGGTACGTGGTGATTTGAATAATAAAAATAAAAGCGGTAGTTTATAGATGTTCTTTTTAGGAACACTGTTGAAAGATTTCGTTGAACTCCAATTTTCCCCTATAAAATTTAATATGTACTAAGGTAAAATCTTTAACCTTCTCATTACGCCTTATTTTGCTTGTTCAGTAATTAGGTATTACTCGATTAGATGTACTGAGTAAATAAGTACATACATACTTAAAACTTGCTCATCAACATATACACCGAACGTAATGACGGCAAGGTTAGGCAGATAGGCAGCCCCAGCGGGTAATTACCAATACTGAAATTAATGTTTGCTATAAGTAGGTAAACTTCAAAGTCCCACTGTTGGCCTTTGCCCGACCTAAAGAAAAAAAACTAAACTGTAAAATTAGGAAGATCTTTGGATAAATGCCTGACCCGATCGGTAATACCGACCATTTGCGCCATATAAACTACCTATAGATAATGTTGTGATCGGCGGTCGGCGCCTATTTATTCCAAGACTTCCATAATCACATCCAGTTACCAATGACACTTAATGACTAAACCATAATGTCTAATGACATTCACATATTTCCTAACCTTACGGTGGTAAAACAGGCTATTGGCTATCGTCTGTGCATATACAGACTGATTCGGAAATACCCTTTTAAGCCGAAGTCTGGTGTTTCTGTAGAACCTACTGAGTCAATTTTAGCAGGGACTTAAGTCTACTACACTCTTATAGTTGCACCGCTCTGCATTGCTGGTATCGTTGCTTTCAATTCACTGTCGCCCGTTGTAACAGCTATGCACATCGTGTGCCGCTACGGTGCCGGAGCGCTGCAACTACCAGAGTGTAGTAGTCTTGGCCCCCAGGTGTCAATGTCGCGGGACGAAATAAGAATCGACCTCTTCATACATAAAGAACAATGCGCTGATCGAGATTGTGTAGGGAGGTAGATTTTTATTCCGTACTAGCTGTCTCGGCAAACATTGGTTTTGAAATAGCAAGTCGCTTTTTTACCCCGTGTATTGGATGAAATACACCTTTTAAACCTCCCCTGGACTTCCACGTATAATTCAATACCAAAATTAGCCAAATCGGTCTGCTGTTCTCGAGTTTTAGCGAGACTAACGTACATCAATTCAGTTTTATATAATACTAGTTGTCTGGGCAAACATTTGTTTTGCCTTTTTACTCCGTGTATTAGAAGAAATACACCTTTTAAACCTCCCCTGGACTTCCACGTATAATTCAATACCAAAATTAGCCAAATCGGTCCAGCTGTTCTCGAGTTTTAGCGAGACTAATGAACATCAATTCATTTTTACATAATAAGATGTACTCGTAGAGTGAATGTACCTAATATGATGTGGTAGGTGACACGCTACGAGGCGGAGAGCCCGGACGAGCTGGCGCTGGCGGAGGCGGCGCTGGCGTACGGGCACGAGCTGCGCGCGCGCGCCCCGCACCACGTGGAGCTGGGCGTGCGCGGGCAGCTGCTGCGCCTGCGCGTGCTGCGCATTCAACAGTTCGACGCCTCGCGCAAGTGCATGTCCGTCGCCTTCCGGATAGACTCCCAGGTATACCATGCGTCATGCATCTTACTATAGTCATACTTCATTTCACAAATCGATCAACGATAGAGATGTAATTTCATAATGGAATGAAATTAACGAATTAAAACTATTAAATTAATGTAGAATCCTACACAGAAAATATTTTTTTCGAAAAATCTATTTTCCGTACTTGATACGAAGTGTCAAATCGTTGGTCGATTTAGTGAACTGACTAACAAATCTCAGTTTCATTTCAGCAACAAAACAAATTGGCTTTTACTTCTGCACACTGAACTAAATAGACTGACTCTTAACACAAAGTACTTAATTTCTTCACGTACACAGACGTCTAATGTCTTAATGTCTACGTCCATTACATCACATTTTAGACACTACTACTATTTATTTATTGTTACTATTTGTTTATTGTTACATTCGTTTACTTATTGCATTTATTTATTTTAAGTCATCTGTCATTAGTGTTAGTAGCATAGCAGCGTCACATGCGACCGTGGCAATAATGCTGAATTGAAATATATATTACTAATAATAATGCTGATTTGTTCCATGGTAGCGTTCACATAATGTTCTGTACAAGTACAAAAACGGTGTCCTACCTATGTACCAACTGTGATGTAAAAACAAACGGGGAATTATCTGACAACCATCTGACATTTAAAATAGTTTCTTTTATTGTTGTGAGATGTCGCTAATATCCGAGGGTTACACAATGAATGTCTTGTCAATTTTCATGAAAATGCGTTTTACTTACTTATTTTTGCAAAAAGATACTGTTAATAAAGATTTTAATAAAATATCGAGGGTCTGGTCTGTTCTCATAGAACAAGAAGGAAGAACTTTTTAATTTACTTCTAGTAGTGATAGGCGAAAGCCGTGGAACCGTAGAGCCATGAGCTTTAAAACAAAAAAAAACACCCCCTGGCCATTCTAGTGGTAGATTTCGAAACTAACGCTCATTAATTCCCAATGAATGTGGTGACGACAGGTGGTGTTGTACGTGAAAGGCGCTGATTCGACGGTGCTGAACTCGCTGGCGCCGATGCGCGCGTCGTCCCCCGAGGCGGCGGCGCTGGAGCGCACGCGCAGCCTGCTGGCGGAGTACGCGCGCGCCGGCCTGCGCACGCTCGTCATGGCCAAGCGCACCATGACGCCCGCGCTCTGGGAGGAGTGGCTCGACGGACACGCGCGAGCCAGCGAGATCGGGGAAGGTATAATATACCAATAGCCTAGTGCCTACTTGATTCGTCATAGCCTGTATGTCCATGAATATCCAATCCGGCGATTAACTCCGGCGATTAACTGTGATGTACGGTAAATGTGTTATTACTATGTAAAGACTATATTATTATTTATTATTATACGTTGTACGGTTTCAGTGAAATCCGTTTAGTTGCGCAAAAGAGTGACAAACACCCAGTATCCATCCAAACTTTCGTGTAATATTAGTACTTAGTATTATGCCCCGAAATACAGAAATGTTAAGAATTACTGCAGAAATTCAAACCTAAAAAATCAATTTTCGTCGTTCCCTTTTCACATACGAAAAACGCATTCCACCATATTTGTGACGTCATTTTTAGGTCGCTCGCATGCTGTTGTGTTCGAAAAGGTTGTTTAAGTTTGTATTGATTCTACGATAGACAATATGTAGGTACACTTTATGACGAACAGTGTTTTTTGATTTGTTTGCCATGACATGGAACATTATTTAACTTCTGTTTTAATTAAAATATTTCGTTGAAGCAAATAAACATGCAGTTTAGGAAAATGGAATATAATGGGTTTGCGTGCGTGTAATTTTATTTATGTTATCTTTTACTGGCAAAGACTTCTCTCTTTTAAGGGAATATAGGTGGTAACAATTTCTGTCATCTATGATGCTCGCTACGTGCTTCCTTTGATCGGGGTGTATGAGTAATCACATTCCACGTCAAATGATTACTGTCTAAATTAATTATTACAAATTCCTGATGTATTATGATTAAGCGGCATAAATTAAGATTATTGGGCAGAAGACATGACGAATACCTATCTCATACATAACTGGGCAAATATGAATTAAATTAATTTGTCTAAGAACTTTGGTGGTCATTCTTATTACTTATCCTTCTTAAATTATTTAATAATATTGTTTTATACACATACGTAAAGGTATTTAAAATAAATAAATAAATGAATAATTGTGCTCACACAAAAAAATACGAATTAGCACTGTTTAGTTGATAGGCCCTTTCTACCTTTTAACAAATCTGAACTAGCCTGTTTATTCATTCGACGATTCTGACTGCGCTATTTTTCTTTAGGCGAAAACTGGGCACTCTCGTGTGTGTGAAATATTTCGCCGAATTATTTTACAGAATACAGACAATTGGGCACTAGTCAGGCCTTTTGGATACTCTAGTACAACCATTCGTTCTGTATTGAATACGAAACTAAGTATAATTCGTATTAAGTACTTGTCTTCTTTTAAAGGTTAATTTAGCACGGCAACCAAATAAAATATTAAAAAATACAATCACGAAAACACACCGTTACACGCAAACATACATTATGGGTACTACCTAATAATTAATCGTACTAGTAACCTTGAGACCTTGACAAATACAAGTACATCAAAACAATATGAACACTTTAACCAAATATAAGGAGAAACATGATACACGTGAACGATGTCTACTGTAAAAAATATACCTAAATTATAAAATTACTTCAATTGTTCTGTGATATTATAGAATTGTAATGTTTTGTCTACATCCTCAATGCGAGTTTGTCACACACTATAGTGACTGAGTTACTGAAATGAGAAATTCAGTAATAATTTATCGCCGATATTGTAGTACGGTACAGAATAGGGAAGTCTTATCAGCTGCAGCTATATTTTACTCGTGTTCAACAACTTGCACTCATAAAATACGTTGTTAGGTGATGTTCTTTTCCTTTGTTTACAAAAATATTTTGTAATTATTAGTGGTATATTTACAGAATTTGTTGTTAATTTCTCGAGTATGTTTTAATCATGAGCTTTTCTTAATATTCTGTTGCTATTTTTTTTTTTCGATGAGGTTTTCTTTAATAGATAGAGTGATTTTAGAGGAAGGTTTATGTGTATAATACATACATATAATTTGGGGACAACTATTACCAATGTATATTGACAAAACGACATTTGCCGGTTCAGCTAGTTTTAAATAAAAGTAGCAAAATAGTGCCGACAATACGATGATGTGAGTCTGTAGCAAAATTTAATTTCAGGGCGTGATAAACGCATCCGCGAGTCGCTAGCTCGTTTAGAGAGCGCACTGACGTTAGTGGGCGCGACCGGCGTCGAGGACCGGCTGCAGGAGGCCGTGCCGCAGACCGTGCGCGCCTTGCTGGACGCCGGGATCGTGGTGTGGGTGCTCACGGGGGACAAGCCCGAGACTGCCATCAACATTGCGTACTCGGCAGCACTCTTCTCGCAGACAGACCGTCTCTTGTATCTCATGTCCCGGGATAAGGTGGGTTGTAAATAAGTAGAGGTATAATTTCAAGTCATGTTCTCCTGTTATACTATCTAATGTAATTGAATAGCATATGTGTAGCTAATATTTATTTAATTTTAAGGCGCAAAAGCCATGGTACATTGATTAAACTACGCTAGACTGAAAATTATCAGCATTAAAATGAAATTATATATTTCAATTGCGCTATTTGGGCGTCAATAGAAATATTTTTCCGGTAACGTTTAGCATACCTTTTTTTATCGTGGGGAAATCCTTTATGGATAACTTTCTACCCACTTTCTAACCACTCCGGTGACAACGGCGAACGATAACGGGGACAGCGGCGGGGTTATGTGGGACTTGCATCCATTAAAACCACGGTGACCGCTCCCGCGATATTGCCGGGGCACCCGGAAAAGCCTGTAGCCCCAGCGACGCTAGGCCCTCGGGGACCGTCACCAGAATGGGGGCGATCAATGAATCTCCAGCTCGTACGGCGGTACCCGGGTCACCACGGTACCGCCGTCGCCAGTCAGGGACGGTAGTAAGGGCGCGCGCCCCGCCCGCGTGCAACAGCCCCTACGCCCTTTCAGCCGCCTTTTACGACAGGCAAGGTAAAACCTCAGTCCTATTCTTATGCCCGGAACTGCTGGGACGTACCTACTAATATTTATTGGCAACATAATCGGTTACGGGATATGTGTAGGAGCACGCTGAGTCGACGATCCAGAGCTACCTGCGCGGCGACGGGCCGGGTGGGGGTGCGGGTGGTGGTGGGGGTGTGGGGGGCGGCGGGGCGCGCGCGCTGGTGGTGGACGGGCGCACGCTGACGTACATCCTGGACCGGCGCTCGGGGCTGGTGGCGCCCTTCCTCAGCCTGGCGCGCCGCTGCTCCGCCGTGCTCTGCTGCCGCGCCACGCCGCTGCAGAAGGCCTACATTGTTAAGGTGCGTCATCTCTCACAATCACCGCTACGACGTTTGCCCGTAGTCTGACAGAAACAAACGCTGTGGGACACCTCGACAGTTATTGAAGTAACATCATTGTAAAATGTAATTTATTTCCAAAGCACGAAGGGATGAATGTCAAGTACTAATTCGTAATTAAATGTCGAGCACTCGGACAATACAATAGACCTTAAATAAATTCACAGCTCTTGATTTAAAAGCGGGACACGCAGCAGCACTTGCTAAGTTGGTAATTTACTTAATTTATTTAAACCCCGTGATGGAGATGTGCCTAACGTCATTATAAAATTCATACACCTGCTATGCTCGTTGTAACACAGTGTCTTCCTTCGTCGCATGACCCGGATGCTATTGATTCGATCCGGTGACCCCGCAGTCAAACACGGTCACACATTTATTTACCCACGAGTGTTATAAAAGTGTGCATGTTCCCAGGCGGTGAAAGAAGAGCTTGGAGTGACGACACTTGCCATCGGGGACGGAGCCAATGATGTCTCCATGATACAGACAGCCGACGTCGGCATTGGTCAGTTGTAATCATAATATATATATATTTGTATAAAACATTGCTATGTATCTATATATGTATTTTACGATTTATTATTGCAACCAGTAGTAAACTGACTCGATTTAATTGCTACTGAGTGTAGTTTTAAACTGATCTAATCTAACTAAATGTTTTAAATGTTAACCTGTAATTTTCATTGTTCAATTGTAAAATATTGAATCGAACATTGTTATCGTGATAACACATATCGTTGAAAATTACCTATTGCATTGATTTGTTGTTACCAGGTCTGTCAGGCCAGGAGGGTCGACAAGCGGTGATGGCGTCAGATTTCGCTCTGCCGCGATTCAAGTTCTTGGAGCGTCTGCTGCTGGTGCACGGACATTGGAACTACGACCGACTCGCGCGCATGATCATGTTCTTCTTCATTAAGAACGCTGTAAGTGTCACCAGAACTAATTTTCTACGTACATTGACTCGTCCGTCCGCAACCTCTAATGGCATAGACCGAAACTTTGGATACATTATACCTTATTCATATTAGTTTATTGCTCTCATGTTGTAGGTATGTCATACAGATGTCATGTACAATAAGGGTAACAGACATGAACCCTGTTAGGGTATTGCAATTGACAATTACTTATACTATTATTACCTAATTTTATTTAGCTTGAAAGTTAAATAAAATTAGGTGAATATTTTTTGGTAGTGGCCAGTCCAATATATTTTGCGCCCTGTACTTACTTAACATGATTTGAATGATATCTTCATTTTTAAATAAATAAGACATTGAATGAGACAGTCCTGTGAAACACTGTATTTTAGGACGCCATACGTGCTAATAGGCTCACAATAAATAGGTAATGCCGGCTAACATACGAAGTGATGGAGCTTGAAGCTTGAAGGGTAGTCGGGGTTGTGAAAGCAAGCAACATAATTTGGACTAAAGTTTAGTAAAATAACAGAACGTAGATTTAGTTGTCCTTTTTATTTTTTTAACATTGTGTTACGTTTATTTGCAGACGTTCGTGTTCCTGGTGTTCTGGTTCCAGCTGTACTCCGGCTTCTCGTCGTCCGTGATGATCGACCAGCTGCATGTGATGGGCTACAACCTCTGCTTCACCGCCATACAGCCCATAGTCATAGGTAGTGTTTATTCCACGTCTTGTACCGTATTAAATACGCTCGGTGAACCGTGGGCATTTGTTTTAGCAGAGACACTTGCCTCTGCCTACCCCGCTTTGGGATTAAAAGGCATGAAGTGTATTGTGTCTTATTTATGTATATTGACCATAGTAGCATCGGTATTTAGTTACATACAAATTAAATACTTAAGGCCCCTCCGCAAATAGCGGTAGAAGTATTCTGAAGATATCGTAGGCTGAATGTAACTCGTCAGTTGTACAAGGAATACGTATACGGAATTGCCAGTTTCAGTTGACGTATAATATGACCTTTGCGTATTTGTGACAACGTGAGCACGCGAATGCTGCAACAATGTTGCATGTAGACTCCGTTTCACAAAAGAAGTTCCCTCGTTTCCATAGTTTCAGTATGGTAGCCACGGGACTTCTTTTGTGAAACGGAGTCTAGACACCGTCGTCCCTTTTTTATCTTGGGGAAATCCTTTATGGATATCTCAACGCCCGCGGTGGTGGGGGGGGGGGGCGTCGCACCCGCTAGGCAGCGGAGGGCGGAGAGGTAACGCTGAGAGCGCTGTGTGTGTGTGGTCGGCAGGCGCGTACGAGCGCGTGGCGCCGGCACAGCTGCTGCTGGAGCGGCCGGGGCTGTACTCGCACAGCCGCCGCGGCCTCACCTACCGCACGCACTCCTACTGGGCGCTGCTGGCCGAGGCCGTCTACATCAGCGTCGTCATCTTCTTCACCACCGCCAGCACCTTCTGGGACTCGGACGTCGACCTGCAGGTCTTCGGAGTCATCAACATGACGTGCTGCCTCGTCGTCGTCGTCTTTTACGCCGCGCTAGAGACCAAGAGCTGGGTCAGTGGATTTTTTTTTTTATTTACAAATTCAACATTATATACAAGTTTTATTTTTGCTATGAATTATAAATAAATAAATAATAAATAAATAAATAAACGTATAACGAGTAATGTTACGATTATGTATAACTAAATTAACTAATGTATATTATACAACGTCCAATTTAAAATAGTCACTCAACGTATAGCAACAAACAACCTTCCCCGTGAAACCTTTTGTCCAAAACAAAATCATCATCATCATCATCATCATCAGCCCATACTTGTCCACTGCAAAACAAAATAAAAACCTAAAATAAGAAAAAAAAATTTCATGTTATTTGACCAATGTTTTACGCATATTTGACAAGTAACTCTTGAAAATTCTATCGGTTGCCACGTCTTTGTTATATGCTACCTATTTCTTTATATTTTCATCCTAACAAGTCTTCCTAGTATTGTCCTTTCCAACAGCAATTGATACGATATAAAATATCCACCACCAGACACAATTCCCAACAGTCACGTTATACTCGTATGTAATATGCGTCGTATAATACGGTGATATAATACCGGAGAGTTTTTGTCTCACCGATTTGTGCATCGTCGTCTCCCGCCAAGTTGTTGACACGCCCCCCCCCCCTCGCTCCTTGTTTCTTCACCTACCATTAATTAACGGTCATGAGGTCCACGAACACACTAGTCAGATCATATTATGTGATAAAAATATGACGATAACAATATTAAACAAAGTTCTGCAGTTTATCGCAATAACTAAGATATATTAATATTGCATGTGCGCGAGCAGTTTATGACAACATTTCTTGTAAGTTCTATAGAATGTATTCGGGAGTGCGTGCACAAGCGTAGTACACTCATCCACCCGTCACTGTTTTTTACTAACTAAATTGCTGTACAAATGTAGACCCAATTTTAATATTCAATTCGTATAGAGAAGAAAACTCTTGAAAAAATGGCGCTGGTTTCGCTTGACTAAAAAAAACACGATTGATTGATCGATTGTCACGAAGTTCGGTTCTAAGATTGCCTCACTTTCATTGGTTCGTATAGGTCAAGCGTACGTGGCGCCATCTGCTTTAAGCTTCTTCCCTATAGCTTCTCTGTTAGCTCGTTGGCTGTCACCTTTCCCGAACCGTGTGGCAAGTCTGCGATGTTTTTCTTGTGTTGTGTTTTGTTTGAAATTTGGAGCTTCACGTGTTATTTCATTTTTTGTTTTTCATTTCTGACAATGGCATCCATGAAAACCTTGTATTTTATTTGGTGAAGTCCGAAGAAGATTTTTATGTTTATTGTTACCAATGGAAGGACCGATCGAATGGCAAACGAAACATGCACTTTCTGTTAGTGTCACTGAATATAATAACGTTTTGTTATTTAGATTTACAATTCACATTCCTAGCTGTTGTTTTTCTAGCTTCACTGAGTGGCTTTGAACATTATGCGTGAATAAACCTCACAAGCGAACTTTGCCTTAAACTTCGAACTTATTCGTCGTGGGTTAAATAAGTTACAGCCAGTACACGACCTTCATTGGTGCTGCGTGCTAAGGTCTGAGGACTTTTAATTTGTATAAACGTATTGATACAAACATGTACAACACAGAAACAATAAGACTTACCCTCGGTTTCTTCAAGCGTGGTATATTTAACAATCAATTTAGTAAAACTAAAATAGCGTTTGTCTAAATAAACACCACATCGCTTATTCACGCTTTAAAAAATCGAGTGTACCACAAGCTTTTTTTAGCATGACATTTAAAATCATCCAGTCAGTTTATTCATATAAATAATGGCGTAATCTCGCCCATTTATCTCAGACGATAATCCACGTGTTGGGCGTGGTGGGCTCGCTGGGCTCGTTCTTCGTGCTGACGCTGATCTACCAGTCGTGGTGCATGTCGTTCCTGGGGCTGTGGTCGTCGTTCCACGTGCTGCTGGACGCGGCCGCGTTGCCGGCGGGCTGGCTGCTGCTCGCGCTCAACACCGTCGCCGCGCTCATGCCGCGGTAACACTCTCCCTCACCTCCTACAACCTATCAACCACGACAAGTCCCAACACAGAAACACTAGCTAGCACTAGTCTGTGGCCTAGTGGCTAGGTACTTGGATCTGCAGTCGGAGGTTACGGGTTTGGACCTGCTGTACTAGGCGTGTGACCTATGGATCTCCTTTTCAGAGCTTAAGTATGCTATAAAACACTTATACGTTGAAGGACAACGTTGTGATGAAACCAGCATACCGCAAGGTTTGTGAACCCTATAACGGCGATGGGCTCACCCCCTGTCACGTTGGGTCAGATAAGCTTTGATGCGCCGCATTTGCTTAGCAAGTGACGTTTCGCTTATGTGACCAATATGGCAACTGTGTAGTCTGTCAGCACCATTAGAAATTAACAAAATGCTCAACAATCCGAATTCTCGTGTTGAAATGTTTATGACGTCATTTAGAGAAGGTTTCAATAGATGTATTATGCCGGCTGTACACACTCACCGAGAGGCTCTCTGCGAGAGTCCCGGGCGAGGAGCTCTCGACGAGAGGATACCATGTACACACTCGGGGCGTCATTTAGACAGCGGATATCGACCACGATGGTCCTAGAAACTGCTGTTTGCCCTTGCAACCCTTTGACTCGGGCGCAAAAAACCGACACGCAGCCGAGGCCGAGCGAGTCGAGACGAGAGGTAGCGAGGCGAGGCGAGAGCCATGTACATACTCGCTCTCGCCCTGTCTCGGCGAGTGTGTACAGGCGGCATTAGATATAGAGGTTGTGGTGTGTGCCCCCATGCAGGCTGGCGTGGGCGGCGCTGCGCGGCTCGCTGCGGCCCGGCGTGGTGGCGCGCGCCGCGCTCGCTAGGCGCCGCGCGCGGCCCCGCCCGCTCTACGCCGCGCAGTACCGCACCGACACCAACTCCGCGCACCTCTACCGGTCAGTCCGTCTGTGCCCCTCCACTCTGCTAACATACACTATTTAGCCGTGGCCTCGGAATCACGTTCTACGGATTCCTTGCTTTCTCCTGAATCTAAAATACCGTTTTAAGTCGGAACTCTACTGTGTCTGTAAACCCTTCTGAGTACATTCCAACAGGTCTCAATGTGCTGAAATGTAGTAACTCGGTCAGCGGCTTGTGCTTTTTGCATGAAGTGGTCGATTTTTAATTTGTTTCGGGGCATTGCCACCTGCTGAAATATACTTTGGATTTAACAGGTATTACCGGATATATGTATATTATATAGGGCGATGGCCTGGTATTTTATCATTCAACCCCGAACTGTAAGGCTCCAAAAGATCTACGAACCCTTATAATCTGTTTTCTGTAACCCCCATTAAGGGTGTGCGATCATGATGCCGCATATTCCATACGTTTTCAACTAGGTGAACTGTGGGTGTAACTCAGCAGGTGTCACTGACTAAGCTGGTTAAAAAGTGAGAGTGTAAGGCCCATAATTTGAAATAAACATCAATGCAGATGTAATACTTGAGACGCATTTTTCTGACACTTCCCATTAGAGTCAGACGAAGCATAAAACTTACCTGAGTAGGTAATCACGTTTCATAAAACAGGCCTAAGTACACTCGCGAGCAATAAAATTGAATAATTCGCAATTTTTTATACAAACACGGTCACTTTCATTTTCTATAAAATTGGAGGTTTTATGGATGCTTGTCAGATTTACATATCTATTGGTTATTGATATGCTCTTCTTCCGACGAAGCATATGATGCAATGATACAGATATTTCCACGATTTTTAAGATCCAGAGAAGAATTTTTAAGATTAAGGTGGATTATAAGAAAGACAAAAATCAAAAATAAAAAAATAAATACACTTCACGCCTTTAATCCCAAAGAGGGGTAGACAGAGGCACTTGCTAAAGCAAGTACCCACGGTTCACCAAGCGTATTTAACCCAACGTGACAGAGGAATCAAAATGTAACTTTCTTATTGGGACTGAACGAAAAGATTTGCGTATTGTTAAAATTGGCCCCTATCTTACTATCTACTTACACTATACACAAAATTTCGTCATTTCACACCTCGCTAAAGTAACGATGTTTGTATACAAAATGCAACTTATTCTATTTCATTGCTCGCTAGTGTATTTGTTTTATGGTACCTAGGGTCGCTAATTAAATACAACATTAAATCATAAACGTTAGCGAAACATGAGAGTCACTTAGTTCACTTTCCCCTTGAGGGTATCAAGAACATAAAAAAATCTTTTCGGTCTTAAAGTGTAGGATTGTTTGTGAAGAGTCGTGTGGTATAATGGACGGAGTATATTGTTGTGAGCAGGCCAACGGATGAAGAAGGTATGCAGAAACCGACGGAGCTGGCGGCCATCACGTGACGCGCGCCCCGCGCCCGCCGCCGCCGCCGCCGCCCGGGCCACACACCAGGCTGTGAACTCTGTCTTCTACTCACTTATATTCACTATGTACTTTAAACCTTTGTACTACTTGGTACTCGGACGATGTGTATACCCACTGATACAATTATTTCTGTTGTTCAAATATTCTGTATATGTCCTAGTTCTTTTATTTCAAAGCATGTAGTGTATAAAACATAGTTACCGTTAATAATTTCCACTATTCTTTTTTAGTATACTCGTGAAGGTATGTTATATATTCCGCTATAAGAGTGTTTCGGGACAAAGTAGTACATCACCGAGTACCAGGTAATCGAAGGTACTTCTTTCTGGGACCAATGTGTTAACTATTTTAGAAAGCCATATTGCTACAATGCTTAAAAGTTAAAACTAATAACATTAAAAATTTCGTTTACCTACCTATACGTACACAGGGTGTGAATTCGCCGTTTGTTTGACACACTTACCGGTCTTCAAAGTAAAATGTAGCATCATGGTAAAAACATATCACCTACTTGGGTATGTATACTTTGTAGTCCTAGATACAAATTAATGGAAACTGGATTTTTAATATTATTATGTCTTGACCTAAAGCGCATACAATATTACCTAATATAATAGGAACGAGCGAACTTAATCTTGTGACAATTTGTTGATAGTATTAGCCTCAGTGGTATATCAGGTGCATTTCTACTACTTTACCTATTTTCAGTATGAAATAGAATCTATCTGAGTTGAGGAAAAAACTGAACCTGATTGTTCATTTACTTGTATTCAAATGTTTTTCTAGTCCTAAATTATTTTAATGTTGCTTTTGTGAAAGTTTCTAGAAAATTCGTGCTGACACGTGACGATCTGATATCGTAGTGTTCAACTACAACGAAATTATCTCAGTTAACTGTCAATAACAATCTCATATTTATAGTTAGGATTCTAATAGTGTTTTGTGCCCCAATCTAGGAAAATTATTTATATATATACCTACGTAGAATTGTTAACTAATGTACATTAAATAAAAGCATTTATAAAGCGTGTTAATTATTACATAGTGGTAACTTTGTTAGTTTGCGCTAATTAACACCTTCATATTTTTTCTAATATTATGTAGGTACCTACTGCATGAATGGTAAAGTGTATAATATTCTTATTACATGGAGTATTTTAAGCGCCAAGTATGACACGACATGCTCGCACTGGGTTCATTCCAGACCATCATCTTCCTTATTTGTTAACATATTATTATTACAATTGCCACTCATTGTCAGTACAATTTCAATTTAGTACTTACGATATTGTTTTATAATAAGAAATTGTATTTTTATAAGAATATATAAGTCTCTTTATGCAACGTTGTGTATTGACTGGAAGTAAATACCTATAGATTTTATGATACCTGCCTAAATTATATGTTTTGTACACTTACTATAGACAAACTGACTGTATGTATTACAGTAATTGTTTTCAGTGATGTATGTCTTGCCTGCAATCAGATTTTTTTACTGTGCACTGGAATATAAGTCTTGTATTAGTTACATTCCAACACTGTACATTTCTTAGCGAGTATATTTTAGTAAATATGTATGTATATATTATGACGATTCTGTTTCCTTAAAGGGATTTGTTTACTTCTGTATCATACCTATACAAAGATAATATATTTCTACATGATTGACTGTTAACATCACTTTTGTATTTCTCTAATCACGAGGGTTTAACAATAACATACCGTCACAGAGACAAGTCCAAAGAGAGAGGGATTACTCCCTTCCTTAGGTTCTTCACAAAATTTGAGAAGCAAGCCAAGCAAGCAAGTTTAACTGACATTGAACATGATTCAAAGTGATAAAACGTAGAAGTTTCGACGTTCTTGGTAAAATATAGACCTGTCCAAGCTTACCTAATCAGCCGACGCTGACGCTTGCACTAATCGTACATTTTGGGGGTATTTCCGATCTCTTCTTACCCTAGTGTGAAAACTGGAAAACGCATGTCCGAGAATTAACCCTAAGCTGGGTAAAAAGGATGCGATTTTGGTTTCATATTCCCAGTTTTCACCCTACGTACAGTCCAGGACTATCAGTGCTATTCACGTTACTGACATACTTGGACGGGTTGTTAGTACTTTTTAGAAGAGGTTACTATTTAACACAGTGGCTGCCATGAGCATTACCGGTGGGAACAAAGCACATTTTTCAGGTTATTATTTTGGGGTTTTTTTTTGAGGGTCAAAGTCAAAATGCTATTTTGAATTTATTCTGGTTACTTAAAAATATATTTTTATTGCAAGCTTCTGAGGGACTTCGAAAATTGGTAGAACATGTCGCATGTGCCACAGGTGGTGCTCATGGCATCTCAGTAAAAAGGCGATGCTGTGAGCATCACCGGGGGGATCATAAAATATGTATGGTGCGTAGGAGTAATACTTACAGTCTTTTTCACCAATAATGAATCCGGTGACGTTTCCTATATTCCAGTGAATGCGTTTTTTCGGTAGGCATTATCAAACGCATTCTTTATAATTACGTTTGAAAATCAATGAATAAATTACATAGTGCATAAATCACATATTATTGTTGTAATATACAAAGCAAATATTTAGTAATTTATACTGCTTTTAATTAGTTTTTCTAGAAAAAAAGAACAAATTCGATAATTTCAGTTTGCATGGAAAGAAACGTTCCGATTGAGAGATGGCCCTGATGATGGGTATTCGAATCAGCAATCTTGAAAATCGGGCATTACTCGACTAGTAAAATATAAAACCTTCCTCTTGAAACTCTGAAATTACGTTTCGTTCGTCGTAATTTACGTTCCTATGAAATAAAAAATCAATTACTTCCGAATATCGATTTTATTCTCGTAGATCCATCACTACACGCGAAAATTTGATAGACGTCACCGGATTCATCATTGGTGAAAAAGACTGTGACTGTAGGGGAAGTATGGTGGGCAGCCAACGTGTTAATCAATTATGTTTCTGTACAATATATTCAAGTCTATTAGCAGTCAATTTTACATTATCGGGGTGATGAATAGGAACTGAGTATATATCAATATTCCTATTATTTAACCAGATTGGGGTAAATTCTCGGACATAGATTTCACAGTGTTCACCCTAGGGTGAAAACTCTAGGGTAAGAGTTCCCGTAAATAGTGTTACCTCTAAATATCTATATAACGAAAAATCGATACGTATGTACATTATGACTGTTTATTTAACGGGTAATTTTATAAAGGTAACATTGTATTAAAGTATAACAAAAAGTAAAAATTAGGAATATCGATTTACACCATAATTAGGCTCTCAGATTTAAATATATACCTATTGCCCATCACTTTCAAAACGAAATTACATAACTAACAATCCCATAGCTGGTGTCAATTTTCCGCAGTGGAAACTGAAAGCCATATTATGGACTATTCGCATGGATCACTTTTCGCGCGAACATACGAACTTGCCCTTTTAATTAATGGTTTCAGATATTCGAGCCTCAAAGTATAGTTTGTTGAAGTTGAAAACGGAATTCGTCACGAGTAGCGGTTTCATAATACTCCGTGTTTTACAATTATCTAAGTACCAACAGTTTTTTTTACTATAATTCCCGTACAATCTCAAAATACTAATTCACAGCACTGAATTCAATATGGCATTAGCTATATCCATAGTGGGATCCTCTATTGTCACGATGTCAAATACTTCGAGATAGTTTTGGAGGTTGCCGTCGATCCTGTGGCCAAGGAAGCCTATTTTGACGACCACATCGCAGTGCTCCATGCCCTCAGCCATGCCGGCGTCGCCGATGTTGTCACCCATCAGCAGCACATTGCTGCGTCCGCGCACCATCTCGTAGTACTCACTATTTCTGATCGCGCTCTCGTTTTTGTTACACGTGTGAATGATCTCTCCTTTAATACCCACGATGGTATCGTCATCATCCATCGCGAGGAAATTCGACACGACCTGAAATACGACATTACAACGCTAGTCAATTATTTTCATAATAACGATGACATAATTAATAAAGTTCACAAATAAGATAAGACAAATAGTAAGTTTCCCTGGTCCCGCAGCCGGACTAGTAAAAAACTGATTAATTACCCGTTGTCGGGTCAACCCATCGAACATGCAAACACAATACACCGTATGACAGAGAAACTTCTGACAATACATATCCTAGTTCAAGCATAACGCTGCTCATCGTCGCCCCATGACGAACGCCCGTGACGAGATTGAATAACAACCAACACGCCCATCCCCGAGTAAGTACATCTGGTTGCCAGAAGTATTTTGATATAAAATATGGAACATTAGGAGTGTAGTGTATGGTCAATAGGTGAACCAACCTATAGAGGATTGGAAAAATTGATTAATAAAATAGTCCCCCTTCTTACTTGGTATTAGTTGGTTAGCTAAAGATCGGTAGGTACCCTCAGAAACATTCTCGATATTGAAGTCAATGTACCGGGGAATGTGCACCTATGAAGATCCGCTTGATGGAATTACATAAATGTGGTGTAGTAGAAGTAGTGTTTTTTTACATAAGGAGTAATATTGGTGAGGCTGCCCTGTATTGGTAAGTATGAGTAGCAAACCTTGACATGAGGCAGGAGAAAGTTCGCCGCACGGAGCGCCGCCACCACGCATTCACCGAGCCCCGCTGAAAACACCAGCATCGGCACCTGATGCTTCTGGCTCCATGCAATCATCTCACTTACTCCAATCCTAAAATATGTAGCAATTAATAATACGAATCATGTAGATATAAACCAACTCTATAAAGTACCAATGAACAGTAGTTACCTACCTGAAACTACTCAGCATACTCTTGCCCACCTGCATAACTTCATCCCGAGGGAACTTTATTCCTCTGAAAAGATAAAAAATGCTTATAGGGCACAAGGGCAAATAGTAAGGGTAGGTGGGTATCGTCATATTAGGCCAGAAGCAGGCACAAGCCTAGAGATAAAAGGATCTAGGGTCACTGGCACCACATACTAGTATGTTTATGTTAAGTATTAAACAGTGAAGAAGTAGGTACCTACTTCAATAATTCATTGGCCGCAATGTACCAATCTATCACATGCTTTGTTTTCTCTTCTATATTCATATTTGGATCCATTTCTATAGGCCTATAATAATCTGATAAGCGTTTATTTTCATCTTTGTAGTGCTGCGGAATAGACGGGCATTGACTGAACATACCTGAAATTAAATTCACAATTACATAGGCAGCAAATTAATTAAAAACATGGTCATATATCACAGGCGTAACAACAAAAAATTTTGGTTTCATTTTGTTGTAGGTATCTACAGTTTCTCTTAGGAGACTGAAAACATTGGTAAGAACAAATCTACATAACTACTAAGTGTTGCATGCATGCATAGGCCATGTGTTTTGAAATATCGAAGATATCCAGAGGGAGGTCCCATGATAAGGGATCCAGGATCCAAGCAATAAGCAATACAGAAATATCATGGGGAACAATTGAAAACTTTAGGGTCATACATTGCATTTATTACTTTTTTCATAAAATATTTATCAAAGTAAAGGTCTGACGATTTTGGTCCAATATTTCCAACAAGTATTTTTCAATATTTTTTTTCTAAAATATTTAGCATTCAATATTGCCATCTATGTTGAAATAATCAACAAATTTCTGCCCATGTGGCACTCATATTGGTAAAAATGAAGATTTATCTAATTTTTACATAAATGGAAGCAAGTCTGCAAGTATGGACTATTCATAAATATCTTACCAAAACTTGTCAATACCATTGTGCCATTGTCTGTTTGGTGCCGAGTCAGTGTGTGATCAAAGTCTGTTACAATTTGAAGATTTTTATTTCCATCTTTAATAAGTTTATTTAGTTTATAAAGTAACTGTTCTTTATTTTTAATGTGAATATTGTCTTTGTTTAATGCTGCAATTTCATTTATACTTGATAAAAGTTTCATTTTTGTAGTAGTGGGCAGTAACTGAAAAAAAAAATATAATAAAACTTAGTGATTCAAAGTTAGGTAAACACTGAGGCTAGATAGCTCATACTCTCTTAGAAAATCAGATTGAACTTGTTTATGGCTAGGGATTATAGGCATTTTAGTTTCCAAGTGGGAAGAGAAAGAAGTATATTCAATATGTTAAAGACTTATAGGACAGGCTAACCCATTGATACTAAGCCTTAAGAAGATACAAGTTATAAGCAAATTATACATTAAATAACTTAACTAATAAATGCAAGGAGACAACTTTATTTTCTCCATACAAAATGTGATCTCCCGAGACAGAAAATATGGCTATTTTGTATGGATAAAGCCATCCCATGAATTTGTCTATGACCATTGCTCGGGGTCATTTTACATGCATGAGGTACTTATACTATGCAAGTCAAATAGCAAATGCTTTTATCAAACATATGTGTTATAAATATTGCTCAACATATTATTAACTACAGATATATAGGAATCCACAAGATAACTTTTGACCTGGCCACTTGTTTCTATTAGTATGACAAATCAAACATCTTACTTAGAAATGTGAAAGTTTTGTGAGACAAACATTGTCATGAGGACAGTTCCTAGTGGGTACTAAACAGAATAAAGTTTTAGTGTTGTTTTGTATGTTGTTCATACTCTGCCACATACCTATAGTAAGGTGATTTTATTAGGATTTATGTAAAATGACCATAATAACTTACCACTAAACTTATGGTTTTAATGAGATACCTAGTACCATGAGATAATATGTATTTGGAACTCGGTAAATAAGCATTAAAAGTCAAATAAACTTGGCATATACATTGAAAAGAACAGACAGAGATAATATTTACTTCAAGACATTTTCTCTGACAAGCACAAATTAATAGGTATATGTATAATATATATTTAAAAAAAAATATACAGATACAGAAATACAAACTAACAAAGTAGTAGCACTTGTCAGCAAAGAGGAGTCTCCAGCTCGAGTCATGATCACCAGTGATGCTAGTCTTCCATTAGCAGTCAATGAGAGTTGACAAATAGATAAATATGTAGGTTAGGTACATACCTACATATTAAAAAAAGTTCTAGTTCTAGAAAATCTTACCTACCATAAGCCGCAGTCAGTTACATTACAAAAAATAAGAAAGGTGTGTGCACAAAAGACTTTTTTGACATAGGCTTTTGTTTATCAACAGGTACCTAAGCGGAACTCGTCGAACTCTCGTGTACAAACTAAAAACTTACCTAGAATTATTTAAGGGGAGGTTTCGCCAAATCACCGGAAATTAAAAAAGAAAAATCAGCGATGGGCCTAAATTCTAAATGAAGAAATTACACAATCACCCCACAACACAACATTAGAAGGTGAGAGATAAATCCACTGGGTCCCGCCAGCCGTATGTTGGTGAGCCATCAACTGCTCAGCTTTGAGATGGGTTGGGGTTCAGCTTACAGAGATAACACGCTCATTGGCTACAACAAAACTGAGTTCCATAGAGGTTATAAGAACATAAATAATCTCAGTTTTAATACA